>JACXGK010001506.1:28869-68525 GCA_016801125.1 Novumbra hubbsi | reverse complement strand
ATATGATAACCTTACATGCCCACCGGCATGATAATGACATGACAATACAAATATGATAACCTTACATGCCCACCGGCATGATAATGACATGACAATACAGATATGATAACCTTACATGCCCACCGGCATGATAATGACATGACAATACAAATATGATAACCTTACATGCCCACCGGCATGATAATGACATGACAACTCGGTGTGCCAGCTTTCATAGTTATAACCTTATAACCTTAATTACTTCATGATAAACGTACATGCTGTCATGATGACTTTAACAGTACCTGAAAACCTTACAAACTACCTGTCAGGGAATTCATAACAAGAAAATCTTCCCTATTGAAGATAAGCAGTCATGGTGGCAGATTACACAATGAACAAAGAACAGAAGTGTGTTACAGTGCGCCTTGCAGACTGATCTTCCCTAAATACTGTAGAACTGATAGTTGTACCTATGTAAAGGGATTACCTCTAAATGAAAATAACTTGGAGATAACAGAATTGATGAACACCGAAACTGACGCTCACCTGGAATGACTGCAATGCAGCCTTTCTCAATGAAAAGGTGTAGTGAAACAACTGCTATTAAATAGTGTTAACGATAAACAACCAATGACAGGGTGTTGTGAAATAAAAAAAGGTCAACTATTAACAACTATTAACAACCGCGCTCTTGCTCAGTAGTCATACATATTTGGACCAGTGTGGGCAGTCGTTTATCCCAAGCAAATGAGCAAAACTAGCTTAAAGTAACATTTGCATATCACAAGACAATCCCTGGCACCGCTTTTGCATAAAGCATGACAAAGTAGTTTTAACCACATGCAAACTGGTCTTTAACAGATCACGGAGACGTGTCAAAACGAGAAACGCTGAGGCAACATGGCCAGATGGTAATGTGTTCTGGGGAAAGCTCCCGAGTGGTCAGCAATGACCTCATCAGGCTAAAATATGATTGGGCCAAAATGTGAGAGGGCAGTGCTTAGAGGCCCCGGGTACACTCCAGAACATGTATTCACCGCATTGGGATGTCACAGGCAGTCAAATGACCACCCCTTTTAATGGATTTCCCATTGTGGGTAAGAGGATGCCCATGTATCCTTCCTATTGTAATCCAATCCACTGTGACAGCAGTTTCCCAGGGCGTTGTGAACCTTATTAAAGGGATGTTCCCTAATGACGGCCTATTCCTTCTAGCGTGCACTCCTTCAGACCACGGGCCTTGCTGTAAGGGTGCCAGTTAGGACAAACTCTTAAGTTTACCCTCTGTGGAAGGCTGCAGCCTGACAGAACCCCTATGAATAAAGAAAAGAGATGACATAGTTGTAATGCAATTGTATGAAAAGTAAATACCCAAATACCAACTCTCTGGCATGGGGTCCTGGAAAAAGGGAACGTGTAGGAAAAACTCAGATGCCGTAGTTTGGAGCACATATTGCAATTGAGGATGGGGGTTTAAGTCCCAGCTTTGCCACCTGTCTGTGCCATTTCTCCCTCTACATACCTGTCCCCCTCTACATACCTGTCTCCCTCTACGTACTTGTCTCCCTCTACGTACCTGTCCACCTCTACATACGTCTCCTTCTAGATAACTTTCTCCATCTACATACCTGTCCCCCTCTATATACCTGTCTCTTTCTAGATACCGGTCCCCCTCTACCGGTCCCCCCCTCTACCTACCTGTCCCCCTCTACATGTACTTGTCTCCCTCAACATACCTGTAGCCCTCTATATACCTGTCTCCTTCTAGATACCTGTCCCCCTCTACATACCTGGCCCCCTCTACATACCTGTCTCCTTCTAGATACCTGTCCCCCTCTACATACCTGCCTCCATCTACACACTTGTCCCCCTCTACATACCTGTCCCCCTCTACATACCTGTCTCCGTCTACATACCTGTCTCCGTCTACATACCTGTCTCCATCTACATACCTGTCTCCATCTACATAACTGTCTCCTTTAACTTTACTTCCTGCTGCCCTACCAATAGTTATGAAAACAAATGGCCTCAAACTTGTATGATTGCCTGTAGAGCCACATAGACAGACACAGACAAACCCAGAAAACTGCTCAGTCTCAACCAGAGAGGGGCAACAGGAAGCTCTGTAGTCAGCATCATGTCAAACCCCTTGTCCCTTTCCGTACAGCTAAGACACCCATAGTGTGCACCAACATTCAGGTTTCTCCTCAAGGTGATTATTACCAGGTTATTCTTCACCCGGGCACCGTCTTTACAACGCCACTGTGAACCATTGTGGCCTTGAGCGGAATCTGTCTACAAGCCCATCATTCCTCATGGTTGTGGCAGGTCATTTCCACCTGGTGTTACTGTTATTAGATTGTAGCCTTTTATCATTATCACACCGCTGTTAACAACCCCCCTGAGCTACTCAAACAGCCAGTCTAGTCTGCTCATTCTTCTGCTGTCTTCCCAATTGAGACCTCCGGAAGAAGAGCTGCAAAGAGACAGCAGCTAATGGGGACCGAAATAACTGAAATAAACCAGCCACCACCTCTCCCCCAACACATTACCAAGGAGTCAGGCCTGACCTGGTTGAGCACCAATGAGTCACTGTTATGTCAGCCACTGGCTAGTACAGAGGTGGTAACCATGGAGAGGTGTTGCGCGGTAGTGTAGGTTGCGCTAGTACAGAGCTGGTAACCATGGAGAGGTGTTATGTGGTAGTGTAGGTTGTACTAGTACAGAGCTGGTAACCATGGAGAGGTGTTATGTGGTAGTGTAGGTTGTACTAGTACAGCGCTGGTAACCATGGAGAGGTGTTATGTGGTAGTGTAGGTTGCGCTAGTACAGAGCTGGTAACAATGGAGAGGTGTTATGTGGTAGTGTAGGTTGCGCTAGTACAGAGCTGGTCACCATGGAAAGGTGTTGCACGGTAGTGTAGGATGTTGTTGATTGGACAGTGTAAAGGCAGTTGAGAATTCCACTGTTTGATGAATGTGATGTTGTGGAAAATACTTCAGTTCCCAACTCAAAAGGATTCAAAAACATTTTGAGTTTTGGAATCAAATAGTTTTTTGAGTTTTGGAATCAAATTGAATTTAATGAACGTCATCATAAAGCTGGGAAGTTTCTGCAGAAAAGACCAACGTACAACTTTCACAAACATTTATACCATGTCCTGTCTCGTGTCCCATTCAACAGACACTCCCACTCATGACACTCTATAGGCGGTTCTCCCTCCTGGAGTTACTAATGATCTCCCCCCCTTAACACTTGATGAAACCTTGTCGGGCTGGTTATCTCAGGAGACCATGCAACCCTCACGAGACCCCAACAATCTTAGAAGAATTACAACAGGCATATAAAATGACTTGACTATGTGAATATATATTGATTAGCATTATTTATCAATACATGCAGTTCAATATATTAATTGCGTATATATTCATGAGTATATTGACAGCTTATTGAATATTAAAATGTTACTTCTATAATACTATGGTTACTTAATTAAGGCCTTAGTGAATTCATTATGTGGATATGTGAAACACCAAAATTCCCCTACAGTAACAGCTCATAAACATTATGTTTTCACACCACCAGGTGCTTTTGAACCCGCCTGGTGCCAAGGGTGTGTGTCAGGTGTGTGTGGAAAGGATCAATGGGTGTGCATCAGGATTTCATAAGAAGAAACAGTGTTGTACAACTACACGTACACAAAAAAAACTTAAATATACATCATTAAAACCTCCTTTTAAACGCTTAAGTATGGTTACTAATGGGGTTCAGAGTTGAGGTTAAGCAGTAAGGGTTGGGTTTGAGGGTTAGGTTTAGAGGTTAGGGTACAATTTATTTTGGGGGGTTTTGAGGAAAATAATTATGTTTTAGGTTAAATAGGATCTTAAGTAGAAATATGTTTTGGGTCTCTGTGTGTCACTGTGTGTCTGACAGGATTTGTGGCATTTTAACACAATGAATTATGGCACCTGTCAGATAAGAGACTTTAATGTGAACACGCATGTTTCTCAAACATTAATGGTCAAAGAGAAACAACCACTGATCCGTTACAAGGCAGACCTTCCTTCAACTTTCGAATAACCATTCTACCGCAAATCACATTGTTCTCATGCCGATGCTAATTCAGTCACAAAATCACTTGCTGCTAATCAGGCTGCACAGCAACTTCCAAGTCCAATTTGACAGAAACAGGTGAAAGCGGTGGAAGAAATAATCAAATCCATGATGTTGAGTTATGGTTCCTCTTACATCCGTGACTCATATAGAAACACCCAGAGGTTCTCTGGGTTAGCTACTATATAGTTTAGAGGTAGCACTACTGCCCAACTCTCTTCACATACACCACACAAGCAATTACAGGAAACTCATTATTTCTCTGTTTACAGCTTTGTTTTTTTAAAAGCCATTAAACTCTATGGCTAGGCTGAACTGCTCAAACCATGAGTATGTGTCTGAGAAGCAAAACGAAAAGTCTAGGAACACCTACCTGATGGTGAATAGTGATGGCAACTAATGATAGTGATTAATGATAGTGACTAATGATGGTGACTAATAATAGTTACTAATGACAGTGACACATTTTGGTGAATGTTATGGGAGAGTTAGAACAGGATGGTGGACCTCACTGTCTGCACGGCATTAAACAGACACACACCCTTATTAAGGTATTTCACTTAATATCTACTAATTCATTTCCTCCCACCGAACCCCCTCCACACACAAACACACACTGAAATAAGAATGGCTTTCAATGTGTTTGGGTAATTGTAAAGAACATATGTGGGTGGTGAAGAGAGGAGAAAAGGCTCTTTAGTGTCTCAGCAGGAGATTTCTGGAGTGTGTTAACCCAATAATGCCCATGCTTAAAATGTTCTGGGGGGGAGGGGTTCTCTGTTACCTGCATAACCTGTATCCCCATTTTGTCTCACAAAACAATTTTCAGGACATCCAGGGCTACGGGTGGGATGCAAAAATAATTTAACAATGTTTTGCTTGGCGTGCTGAGTCATCACTTGATGAACAATTCCCTTAGAAAATGTTGTAGGTACTGAATATTTTTTACTTTTTGTTAATCTACATCATTTCCACAATATGGCAGAGTTGTATGTTATGTGGAGGAATACTTTATGGCCAATATTATGTGGACATCTAACAATCACACCTTTACAGGGCCTAGCCCAATCCCTGAAACCTAGCCCCAGACCATTATCCCTCCTCCACGCTCACCATGTAAGTTTACATGGTCTGCCACTTCATGGCTCGGTTGTTGTTGCTCTTAGATGCTTACATTTCACAATTACTGCACTTGCAAATCAATTAGGGCAAACAATTCACAAACTGACTTGTGGCAAAGGTGGCATCCTATGACAATATCACGTTTAAAGTCACTGAGCTCTTCAGTATGAAGAGCTCAGTGACTTTACCCATTTACCCACTTTACAGTGACAGTACCCATTGTCCTGTCATTGTTTGTCTTGGGAGATTTCATGGCTATGCGCTGGATTTTATGCACCTACTGAACTCAATAATTAGTAGTGGTGTCCACATACTTCCGATCAACATCAGCAACCCCTCCGTACATCCATTCAGATGCTTTTCTGTCACTCTCCTCTTTGATATATGGAAGAGTCAGTCCCTACCTGCACCACACAGTCCGCTGAAGGACAAAGACAAGTCGGATCCATAGCTTCTGTGAGATTTTAATGTCAATGCTCAGCACTTAAATGAATTAGTGCTTCAGTAGACATGATGTTCGTCCCACAGCTAGCATTCAGCAAAATAATGAAGATATTGTGGCTCGCCATTGAGGTTCTTTCATTGGAGGTACCTACTCACCAGGGAGAGGTGAGTCATCCGATCAGCTAACTCGTTTTAAACATCTAAAATTTTAGCACATCCAGAAATAACAACTGCCGTTCTGACAATAGTGCATTCTAACAGTTTGCATTCTGACACCTTGTATTTTGACAACCTGCATTTATTTTTTGATGCATTTATGATTTTGATTACTCACATAAACCCATTCTGCTGCCAGGTCAACCTGCCAGTCTGTCGGTCTGTCTCTTCCAGCTTCTATCTCTACCTATCTTTCTCAGACACACTGCATGTCCATTAGGGCCTCAAGGACACACAAATGCGATCAACGAGTACAGTGTTAGTCAAAGTTCAAACCCAACCTCTACGCAACTGTGACAACTGTCTGGTTTCAGTGGCAAAACAGGAAAGATATGCTCCAGGGTGGGTCCTCCAGATCATAAGGAAGTCATGCCTGAACCATGTGGGAAAACTTCAATCAAAGGTAGTTTATGGAAGTTGATGCAAACTAGCCACTTGCAAAACACACTCATTCAAAATTACCTCAGTTATCTTTCCCTAGCTTGCCACCAATGTTGCATCATTCAAAGGGTTTGAATAGTCACGTACAGAAGGTAGTCTTCATACCAAATGATTCCTTCACTGAAACCAGATCGCAGATACTGTTGCCTAAATGACACTTAAGTAGAACGATAAAGAGGTAATCCAGTCTAACGAGCTCTCCCTGGTCGGTGCAGTTAGCATACTTTTGATTCAAGACTGTAGTCTAGGACCAACCTACTGCATATTCAGCCAGCAAGGAAGGCTAGGCAAGAAGGATAATGAGCTTCCTGGTCTACAAAAAGGGGAGAATTATGGTGATGACCTACAATTGCTGTACTTCACAGATCCATGAAACCCTGTTGAGGCTTGAACCAGTAGTTTTATTTATGAACTCTGAACTCCAAATGCCTGAGATTAATTATGGACATGACTGAAATCAAGTCTATCAGAGATTCACAGAGTCAATTTAGTTCTCTCTTGTGTGTAGTTCAAATGATTAATTGCCCCTCCCACTTTCACAGAATCAATCAGGTTCTGCCTTGAGTGCAGTCCAAGTGAGTTATTTCCCCACCCAGTTTCACAGTCAGTCTGGTTCGGCCTTGTGTTCAGTTGATTTATCCCCCCACCCACTTGGAAAGTGCTTCACAATCCTGAAACACAGTGGTTCTCCAACCTCCGAGGACCACCAGGCATTTCACAACATCGCTGCAGCTTTCACCTAGCTCACTAGATTCATGTAATCAACAGGTTAAGAGTTAAGAGAGTAGAAATGCATAAACGGCTAGGGGTCTCCGAAGAGGCTGTGACAGTCTTTTGTATCCTGGTGGCAAAGCAACCATCCGTATTGCCATGGTGATTACACAAGTGTCACAACGCTAGTAATTATATCTTCAAGTTTTCTAGAGTAAAAACTCATACAACAGACAGTGCAGTCACACAGCTCCAGAGCATAGTCTCATTAACACATGGGAGAACAGACAGAAGGGAATGAATCAAGTGTGTGGGGAAAATAGGATAAATATCGAGCTGGAGAAGGAGAGTAGGAGAAGAAGTGAGAGAGAGAAAGGGAAGTGGTAATAATTGCAATAACCGTGAATGAAAAGAATTGTCCTGTGGTGTGAAGCCAGGCAGTGTGACGAGGAGCTGAGGATCTAGAACACACGGAATCACCAGGAATCACCAGGAACCCAACCACACCGCTGTGTGTCAGCACCTTCAATGCAGGTGTCGTTCCATGTTCCAAACGTTGTTCACCATATAGAAGAATAGGTGAGCTCTTAAACAGACACTCCGATCCGTTTGAAGCAGCACAAAAGTGTTGATGACGCAGTTCTGTTTTTCCTTCTTCATGCCTTACACCCACCAGGAGATGACCAAGACATTCATCGTCTGTTTGTGGATTTCTATACTTTCTTTTTAAACAGTGTAGTCTTACTGAATGTTTCATCCAAAGGCGATGATCCGGTTGAATGTAAACCACAGAGACGTGGAACCGCTGATCAGAAACAAGGATCAGTGCAGCTTTTCTGTATCTCTAGAGTATAGAAAGTCGCCCATTCAAATCTCAGAGAACATATTCTAGTTTTGTGCCAAAATCATAAAATATTATTCTAAGTAGATGTCTGTTTGGTTTACCTGTGATTGAAATGAACTATGCTGTGGCTTCATGGGAATATGTGTAACTGTTTTAATATTGCCCCCATCACTGTAATAACCGATAAGGTAGTATTATCTAAAGGTCATGAACATTGATCTGAAGTACAACAACTGAAGTCAACTGACAACTTTCCCAAGTCAAACCTTGCTTGCAGGCTTACAGCTGAGAATATTAGGCTAACGCCCTGGTTTACTGGTACAGGGGGCGCACACACACAAACACACAGTTCTGTGGCGTTGTTTGATGAACGATTACAGTAAAGCCCCATGACGTCAAAAACACAGGCAAAGCTACAGCGAAACCAATCAATACAGGGAATGAACCATCAGCAATTCAGCTTCTGTAAGTAAGGACTGATAGAGGAGGGAGGGTAGATGGAAAGGCCAAGTCCAGAGGGATAGTGAGAGAGAATGGACATGCAGAATAAGAAAGAAGGTCAAAGAGAAGACGGAAGGAGGTCAGAGAGAAGAGGGAAGGAGGTCAGAGAGAAGAGGGAAGGAGGTCAGAGAGAAGGAGGAAGGAGGTCAGAGAGAAAGCGGACAGAGAGAAGGAAGGAGAGGCGGGCTTTGAAAAGAGAGAATCAAGTTGGCTTTGCAGCGCTAACAGATGTCTAGTTCCTATCCCAGTAGTGCACACAAGCATAGATGATGAAGAACATCGACAGTGGTATAGCCTGGCAAAGGACTTTGATACTGCAAAGCCTTTGTAAAGCCAAATTCCTGTTTAGATTTAACACTGTTTAATTGTTAATTGAAGCATAAGCAAGCAGAATCCTTAAAAGCATGAATGCAAAATGGAATGGGCATTATCGTGAGCAACAAATTCTCAATGTGTCTATATATTCTGATCAAAACAGTGTGACTTTTTCCACAATCTGCCTTGGGCAGGATGTTTAAAACAAGCAGAGGACGATACTTACTGGAGGGATGAGAATCCCCCTCCCCAAGCAAACACACTAAAGCCAAACAGATATAAAGAAATCAATACCTGTTAACTATTAACCATGATGCAATGTACTATAAATAGCTTCAATCACAGAACAGACAACAAAGCAAAAAGGGTAATAGCATTAAGAACAAATTAGATATTTTGTCCAACAGCAATACATTTAGCATGATAACATTAGTAATTAGACCTATACTGTAAATGTGATGCTGAAAAATATACATGATAATAGATTACCTAAATAAAAATTAAATGATGTTTGAGTTTTGTGGGGTTCCATTTTGTATTCTCTGTCAATTAAAATCACCTCACATAGATGCAAAATCAATCCAGTAGTTCCTCAAGTATGCATCAGTACAAGCACCAACTGTCATAAAAAATACATCAATGAGTTCCCCATAAAAGACAAAGAGGTGACTTAAAACTGCAGAGAGTGAGGTCAAATGGTTGCTTATGCAAAAATGGAAGAAAAAGAACTACTTCTGATTTTACAGATTTCTTTTTACTCAATTCAATCATTTAAATGTTCTACTAAACGTTGATTACAACTGGGATGGGACCAAACACAACCCTGTATAGGTACCTCCTTTCAGCCAAGTACAACAAGATCGATTCCACCACTTCCTCTGCGTCAATTCCAAGCCCGAGCATTTGAAACAATGAGCTTGAGACAACAATTTGGTGAGGCTGGGGAGGTGGGGTAGGTGGTCTTGGGGAGGCTGGGGAGGTGGACTTGGGGAGGCTGGGGAGGTGGACTTGGGGAGGCTGGGTAGGTGGTCTTGGGGAGGCTGGGGAGGTGGACTTGGGGAAGGCTGGGGAGGCTGTGTAGGTGGACTTGGGGGAGAGGCTGGGGAGGTAGACATGGGGGAGGCTGGGGAGAAAGTATTTCCAGGAACATGCAGAGCTTCACTGTTACCGTAGTAACTATCTCACTGCTCAGTCCTGTCCCAGGGGAGAACCACCAACCATTAGGTCTGCATGTGTGTTACAAGTACAAGTACAAAGGATGCCGGTTCTACTTCTCTCTGGAGGACAAAACCATCAGGAAGACACACGCATAAAACAGACCATAATAAGAAGCGTCACAGCCCCTGGCAACTTAGACGACAACCCCACTTTAACCTCTTAATGGCCCACTCCAGATGCCCCTGAGTCCCCGACCAAACCCACTTTTGAGCCTACACAGAGACACCCCCCCAAGCCCCCACCCCAACGCACCGGAATTGGTTTAGATACTGGCAGGTGGAGGAAAGGAAGAGGAATAGAGGTGTAGTGGAGGATTATTGGGGATGACAAGGCAACAGAACAGCATGTCAGCGCAGGGATTTACAAGGTTACTGGTCAGGCCAATAACAAATGCTACGCGGTCTGAAGGATGGATTGCATTTAAAGTGTCTTGAATTACAGGAAATGACTAATGCTTGACGAATCCTTGACAAGCAGCACGTTTCTTTGAAGCGGCTGACATTGTTGTGCTCAGTGTAATGCTGAAACATTAATGGGCGTGCAGATCCAACCACCCACCAACACACACAAGTAACATTTATTCAACAGTTATTCACTGCCCTCTGCACACTGCATACTCTCTGAGAGGCAAAAAGGAGGAAAGGACTCTTCACAATTAGAGTGCCAGGGTCTGAGAATCTTTTCATCCTTGTTCCCGTCTTTCACCACCCGAAGATACGTATGTATGCTGCATCTCCGTGGCCTCAACCTGGCATCCATCTTACAGACACCTGACAACCTTCTCTCAAATGGCACTGAGCAATTACTTGTTCAAAGTGTCCCGCTCAGACGGCTGCTTGTAGAATTCTGTGCCACGTCCAGCAAGTGTTCAAGTCCGTACCCACTTGAAAACAGAGATTAAGACATTGTCAAAAGTAATGGAGCAAATCCCATTGAAATAGCTTTTCAAGTCCACATTAGCCTATACATCAATGTAGGCCGGCAATTGGTGATACTTACATGTGAAAATCTTACATTCATGTTTTCTTTCATTATAACTGTAAACTCCAAATCAAAATAAAACACATTAATACCACAGGAACTATGGTAAATTAGAGTATGCATGAAACAGACATTTTACCTAGTTGGCTCAACATCTTGGTTACTAATACTCAAGGCGACACAGGTATAAAAAAAACTAAAATGAGAAAATCTTTTGAAAGGGGGAGAGGATATTTGTTAGTTGGCACACAAGGTCCAACTAAGATTTTTCTTCCAGATTTACCCAAATTACCAAATTGGAGACAGCTGATACAGTAAGCACCCAGTTGGCAGAAGAGTTAACTGTCTAACAGATGTCTTGAATCTACTAGACGTCTACAGACGCTTTAACTTATACTGATACCTGTAACCAAACCTACTGTGAGCCACTTCAACGGCCTATTAAACATTTAACATTCAGGTAATTTTGTAGGAAACAAACAATAATGAGCTATAGGGGAACCAAAAGACACTACAGATCCAAAGTATTCTTAGCAAAATGCTAAATGATTGATGTTATCACCATACTAAAATAGTAGAATGAGTAAAACCTGCAGAGAATCACAAATTTCCCTGTAGAGTTCAGCCGGACCTGCTGTTAGGGACTATACTGTCACGGTACCACAATGCAGGCTGAATATTCTTCTGCTTAGTCAACAAAAACCTCACCGCCACAGAAGTAGAGCTGGTTTCCCCAACCCATGTTGTCGGGTGTGCTTTATGACTGACAGACGGAGTTGTGAATGGCTGCGGTAGAGGAGACTGACAACCATCTACAATTATATTAAAAATGTGACCTGCTTGCCTGTTTGTTTTTGAATTACAAGACATGCAGGTAGGTTTAACCTTTCTTTTGGTGGACAGGCTTGATATCTCAGCTTAGTGTAAATGCAGTCAGTGAAGGCGTAATTCTTCACCCATTCCCAGGTACAGGAAAAATAATAGCACACCCTCACCCATTACAAATATGGTTGACTTTAATTAGAATTACCACTTTATGACACACAATCCTCCCCGAACAAAAGAAAAAACCCAAGGAACCCAAGCTTGAAATACTATTAGTATATTTGCATTTCTTTCCTACAAACCATTACAATTTTATTCACGCTCTTGTGAAACACTTCACCACAATGCCGGGAGTAGGACGCCATGTATCTTAAAATAATGTGATCTACGTCAACCGTGACCACAAGCAGAGAGGATGACAAAGTGCCTCCAAAATACACCCATTCTAATAGCAGGGACAAAAGTAAACCTGAGGCCTCCATTTGGAATGCCATCATATCACGGCTGTTCGTACAGGGATAATGGGTATAGATGGGATCCCGGATAAAGAGGAGAGTGTGTGTTCGGGAGTCACCAGTCCGCCTTCACTCACTCTCACAAGGCCCAGGATTGTACTGTCAAATCAGAACACGGCCATCTTAGCAACATTCTACAAAGAATAAACCGTAGTCCTTAGCTTAGACCATCAAAACCACCAGGCCTCCGCTACCAACAGTGACCTCCCAAAAAAAACAGTTTGACGTACACTGAACACACACTGATCACTCACCGATCACACATTGATCACACATTGATCACACACTGATCCAAATAGCATTATCATATTTAATCAATCTAGTCTACTTTAGAAAGCTCTGAGTAGTAAACACAAAGTGCTTATGGATATTAGGTGAATATAAAACTGTGGAGTATATCAAGCAAATTAGCAGCGTTTTAGATGTAACATGGACTGGATACAATATTTAAAGACACTGAACATATTAACAACAGTCTATGAGTTGAATGACAGCCTAAAGTCTGTGAACCATAGACATTCCCAGAAACTAAGTATCTTCCCTGGTTATACTTTCAGCTGATCACCCTAGAACTGCCTGGTATTACCCGGTGAGTGGGTGAGGAGAGAAGGGAGTGACTCATACAACACTGTGCCAACCTCTAGCTTCACAGGAGTGAGAAAGAGAAAGGGCAGAGAGGGAGAAATGGAGAGGGCACAGAGAGAGAAAGGGAGAGGGCAGAAAGGGAGAAAGGGAGATGGAGAGTCAGAGGGAGAAAGAAAGAGGAAGCGAGGGTGAAATGAAGATGGAGAATGAGAGAAGGAGAAAGGGAGAGTGAGAGAAGGAGAAAGGGAGAGTCAGAGAAAGAGAAAGGGAGAGGAAGAGATAAAGAAAGCAGAAACAAAGTCTGAAAATGTGTTCTCTGTTGGGGAGCTGCCACTCCAACAGCTCAAAGGGGGAGCTGCCACTCACAGGAGCGAGGCACATGAATGAACAAGCAGCAGTTATCCCTCAATCCAGCAATCAACCAGCTCCAACACACCACAATCATCCATCCTATGGAGGAAAGGAGCCACAGGTGGCAAGCCATTTTCTGTTAAATGGGTTATACAACACATAAATACTCAGTGGAACCAGTTAGAATCACAGCCCATTTGCTGTAATGAGACCAATACCTAGGAAAGAAAAAAAAATGCGCAACATAAAGTATGAAGAGCAAAGTTTGTACAGGAAGGTAAAAAGGATATTGGTAAGCGAGCACATTAGACCCAATTTAAGGTGTGGCTTCTGATGTTGGCTGGCTTGGTGAGGGTCAGGAGGGGGATTAGGGTGAACTGCCTTGCAGGAACACTGACCGATTTCTCACCTCACCAGGTCTGGGGTTTGTTCTAGCGATCTTTGGGTTACCGGTCAAAGTGCTTACCATATATGGTATGATATACAGACAAAGATAGGGGGGAATTTTCAATACCAAATATTTTGATTACAATATGATTAGGCTCCTCTGCCTGATGATCTCATTCATCCATACATCGAAGGGCCAAGCATTTGATGTTTCATGGTTACAATCTTAACGAAACGATTTTGATCTTAGGAACGTCCTGTGTCGTCTCACGTTAATGGACCGTACAGAGCCTGGGTGGTAAAGCTGGGGCTGGGTCTGAAGTTAGCCATAACATCCTGTCCCACCCTTCTGTCCACAAGGCAGGAGACTGGACACAACTCGCTGATCAGCGTGAACTAATCTTTAACAGAGACATTGGTCCTGTTAAATACACACACAACAAAGACAGAGAGACAAAGACACAACACAGAAAAAAGGACAGACACACGACACGGAAGGACAGAGAGACACAGACTGACAACAGAGCATTGAAAACAGTAAATACTAATGCATAGGAATATATGCATAACCATACTACACTTGTCCTCTCTGTCTCCAAGGACATTTTACAGATCCAAGACATGTTAATCCCCCACAACACAATGATTCATTGTAACACCTCTGAAATACTGTTACAATCCACACACCTAAGACCGACAGTCCCCTATCCACTGACAAGAATGGCAAATTTCAACATTATATTGATCTTCCAGGGCTGGAAGATCAGAAAAGAACAGCACATTGGGACTTCACATTTGAACAACATACTGACTAGAGGAGCACACTAGAACAGCACATTAAAATGTTTACATTTGGACAGAATGGATAAAATAGCAAACTAGAGCAGCACATTAGAACTTTACACTAAAACAGCATATTGACTGCAACGGCAGATCGGAAAAACACCCGTCTGACCAGAAAAACACACCAGAACTGCACATTGACTAGAACACCATACGAACAAAACACTAGAACAGCACGTTGAAAGAACAGCCTACTAGAACAGCATATTGATAAGAACAGCACACTAAAAGAGCATATGGACAAGAACTGCACACCACAACAGCAGAAAATAAGACCGAACAGTGTGAAGAATATCCAATAGGAGAAAACAGCAAGTCTTTCATTAGTGTGTGTGTGTGTGTACCTACAGGCAGGCTTCGTCCCACGGAGGAGAGAGACAGTGTTAACATCCAGACAGAGGCAGCCACACACTGCAGCCGCCGCCAGCTTACTGTCTGATATGGGACGGAGACCCACTGGAACAGACACACCAACAGCGTAGCAACGGGCACTCATCTGGGAGGGAAGCCCCCCCTCCACCCCGTTCTACGAAGACGCAAGGGTCCCTCCCTTACTCGCTCTCCAGCGCTTTCTCTCGTTCTCCCGCTCTGGATCTTAAAAGAGGATGTGTAAGCATCACATCTGCCTAGACAAACAAACAAACAATGGCAAGCAGCCATACCTATGCCCCCGTTACCATGGAACCGCTTCCAGTGAACACACACACAAATACTGAGATAAGTGTACACATACTGTACAGCTCTACTACACCACTACTTTATACCATCGTACAGTACAGCTCTAATATACCATTACTTTATACCATCATACAGAACAGCTCTACTATACCACTACTTTATACCACCATACAGTACAGCTATACTATACCACTACTTTATATCACCATTCAGTACAGCTCTACTATACCACTACTTTATATCACCGTTCAGTACAGCTCTACTATACCACTACTTTATACCACCATACAGTACAGCTGTACGATACCACTACTTTATACCACCATACAGTACAGCTCTACTATACCACTACTTTAGATCACAATACAGCACAGCTCTATTATACCACTACGTTAGATCACCATACAGCACAGCTCTACTATACCACTAGTTTAGACCACTATTCAGTACAGCTCTACTATGCCACTACTTTAGACCACCATTCAGTACATCTCGTATACCACTAATTTAGATTACCATACAGCACAGCGCTAATATACGACTACTTTAGACAACCATACAGCACAGCCCTACTATACCACTACTTTAGATAACCATACAGCACAGCCCTACTATACCACTACTTTAGACCACCATACAGCACAGCCCTACTATACCACTACTTTAGACCACCATACAGCACAGCTCTACTGTACCACTACTTTAGATAACCATACAGCACAGCCCTACTATACCACTACTTTAGACCACCATACAGCACAGCTCTACTATACCACTACTTTTCCCAGAGTATGTTTCTACCCAATTGGAAGCATGGCAGATAACAGGGCACCTCTGTAATAGTCACTATGTTCACATTAAATCAATCACTTTTAGCAACTTCCCCTTGAAACTACACCACTGTGTTACGCAATATAAATGCACCATATTAGTCACTGATGAATGACCTTGGGAAATCTGACTGTGAAAAGGTGGGATGGATCTAACAAATACTGCACATTTCTGAGTAAAATATCATTGAAATGCTACACTAAACACGCCCAAAGGCTCCTAAAGGTTAATTCTGGGCATAGATAAGGTAGTACCAACAACTGTTTTGATTGAGAAGACTGTCAGGAGAGAGTACTTTGCAACGCCAACTTAAAATATTCAGCAGTAAACTGCTCTCCAGCCCAAACCTGGGGGATGCCCACTTTCTACCTGTCCAAGTGTCCATACAGCAGTCGTCCCTGGCGACTCCACTCATACCGTAGGAGTGCCTGTAAACAAGCCAGCTCCGATACATGCCTTTACATCCGAGACCACTAAGCAGTCACGGACACAGACTTTCTGAGGTCTTGCCTTTTTCGTCTACGTTGGGGACAGCGCCAGTCAGTCAGGACAGACTGGCGTGTGTGCCATCTGTCTGCTCATTAGTCACAGCACTTCACAGGACACACACACACACACAGCGCGGCGGAGCGGCCGGGATCCCGCCGGCTCGGGAAAGAGGCCCGCAGTTCCGAAACACTCTTCAAAGCCGCCCAGTCACGGAAAACCTTTGAGAGGACCTACTCCGGCTCGCAGAAATGTAGTCAATGAACCCTAACAATGGAAGTGGGCTTAATCAACAGGGTGACAGGAGGGATGGAACATGTGCAACGGACTAGCGAATGAGGCAGTCCAAGGCTGGCGTGACATTCACACAAAAAAAAGGTCCTAGTTGAGTGTCTGTGTGTGTCTGCGTGTGTCTGCGTGTGGGGGGGAGGGGCACATATATTACCCATGTCGACCCTGGCATACTGCTGCACCGTCACGAACAAGAATAGACTTACATCGCGGTTGACTGACGCAGGTGGCTCAGCTGGCAAAATGCTGGCACTTCCTCTTTCGGGTGGGTATCCTGTAAATGTCGCTACAGAACATAAAGTGCACGGCCAGACTGGCACGGCCAGACTGGCACGGCCAGACTGGCACGGCCAGACTGGCACGGCCTACGATTTGTATGGTTGTCTAGGCACAGATTGAGAGCAAAACCAACCAATGGACGGTCCTTGATAAAATCCCAGAACAAAGATGAGGATACAAGAAGAGATCATGAAGGAGCGAGAAAACAGGCCAAAAAGCAAAAGAGTGCGTGTTATTGTTTGCTCGTGTGTCTGTGGGAGAGAGAAAGGAAAACAGAGCGAGAGAGAGATGACGGAACAGATCAGTTTCCAGTCTCTGAATGTTAAATGCTATCAGTGTGCTGGCAGAAGGGAGACATGGAGATAGCGTATCCCACAGGGCTGCCAACAGAGTGAAGCTGAAACCCATGGCCTGGCACCCAGCTCTTCACTCCAACACTCCATCCCTGCCTCCTTGCTCTCTGCCCCCCCCACCCCTCACCCCCCCTCGGAACACTCTCCTTTTCCGACACCTGAGCCTCTTTTCCCCACTTTCAGGAGCTTGTACAAACCCCCAGCTTTGCAGGCCCACAAGTCGCCAGAGGGAGTGGTTAGAGCATTATGATGCCAGGAAATCCCTGCAATTTGCATCTCCCATGGGGCATTGCATCAGCTTGTCACAGTCAGGGCTCCCAACTAGATTGTGGTGGTCAGCTTGGTGAGCAAATTGCTGGGCCTGCTGCACCACATTGCAGGCCCATCGTCCTGTTTCTCTATTTATTTTCTTTTGCTTGCTGATGAGCAAATGTAAAGTGAGCCCTAACCCAGGAGAGAGAGAAAGGGAATGTACTAGAGCGAGAGAAAAGCAGAGACACCCTCGATGTTCCGCCGATACTCATGGGATTATTCATCTTGTTCATTTGGGCTTTAAACAAAACACTGAGTGTGATATGAATTGTAAATCACTCCAGATAGGAGACTCTGCTTAAGGGATAACAATTTTATGTTTTCCCATGCAATGAGTTAGCAGATATCACAATACTTTCCTTCTTAGGAAGCTAGCAAATAATATACACAATAAAACCAATTCACAAAGACAACAGACAGAGTTGGTGAATTTGGAACTATAAGTGCTCTTTGAAAAGGTAGCGTTTCAGATTTTTTCTGAAATGGTCAGATACCATGCTATCCTCGCCTGCAGGGGAAAGACGTTCCCCCTCTGAGGTGCAGGACGGAGAAGAGTTTAGACTGTGTGGATTAGGAATTGACATCCTGAAGTGGCGCGATGTACAAAAGCCCAGTGGTGGCAGAACCGAGCCTTGGGGAACACCTGTAATAATTATCTATGTGTCCGACACTGATGTCTGATGTGAGCTGCCTGCCAGGTATGACGTAATCTAAAATCTGACAGTGCTTCTCACAGAGCTAACAAACTGGTCAGGTTTACTTGACTACATTTGTCCCGTTTGATATTACTGCTGCAGTAGTTGCTACAGCCCGAGGAATCTCAAAGCTGTGTCCTGGAAAACCAATGGTTGTAACTAACATAGCAGTGCTCAAGTGAATTTCCTTTCTTTTTTTACCTTCAAAACATTGTAGTAGTAGATGGATAAGGCACAAGCGGTAGTAAACAGTGAGGGATTAGCTCTGTAAGGTAGCTCTTAGACACCAACAACAATGTTCAACTACTGTAGCTTGCATTTGTATTACCACGCAAAAATAATAAATTCAATGATATGTTATGCTTTTGTTCAATGACCAGATTATCGAGAGTGAGAAAAGCTATAGACTGAGGAAACCTTAACAACACCAACCTCATATATTGTGCCTGGGATTACAATACTTCAGTGAAGGAGTTGTCCATTTCACAAGCTAAAGATAAAACCACAGCAGTCTTCATAAATAATAAGACAATAGGTCATCTTCTAAAGTTAGAGTCGGGTCAGAGATATGAGCAGAGTGGCAAGATATCTTCAATGAGATGACACAACCAAGCAAGAGATTAAGAGACAGCTGGGGAAAGGCAGAGTTTACTGGACCAGGTAATGACAGATTGCTCTTCTGAACAATAATAATAAAAATAATAAAATAAACTTGAATATCCCTCTCTCCCTGAGGCCCCCACTTAGGTCACATCAAGGGAATCCGACAATTTAACAGTGACACTGGAACACCTAAGACTCCCTTGCTCAGGGGCAAATATATAGATGTTTTTTTCTCTCCTTTTCGGCTTCTGAATTTGATCAGGCAACCTTTCGCTCACAGACCCCTTACACCTTTAACCACAATGCATTTCTTTAGATCATAATAAGAAAAAACATTTCACAGGTATAAACAAATGCAATTTATCTTCAAGGATGAGAACAGAAGCCAAGCAAAGAGGGGTCAATGCAAAGTGACTAGGAAAAACTCCCAACAAGGTTCAAAACTTGGAAGAAACCTACAGAGGAACCAGGCTCTGGGGGGCACCATCCCTGTTTTGGCTGTGTCGGGAGAACATTTTGAGAGTAGGAATTGTAATATTTATGTATCAATGTAGGTTGTGTCCAGAGTATATAAAACATAATCCAAATGAGAAGCGTGACCAGATGGACAAGAACAGGAAACATGGGGTGGAGTGGCAGATTACATCATCGGGTACTGTCAGCTACTTGATCTGCAACACAAGGAGGACTTTGGACAGGGATGGCAATTATACCACCAGAAACTGTCTAGTAAATCGATTCATCAGATACAGTAGACAGGTGAGTGGATTACAGTGAGACAGTTGAACCAACAGTAGACAGGTGAGTCTATTACAGTGAAACAGTTGAGCAGATAAAGTAGACAGTTGAGTGGATTACAGTGAGTCAATTGAGCAAACACAGTAGACAGGTGAGTGGATTACAGTGAGTCAGTTGAGCAGACACAGTAGACAGGTGAGTGGATTACAGTGAGACAGTTGAACCGACAGTAGACAGCAGAGTGGATTACAGTGAAACAGTTAAGCAGATAAAGTAGGCAGGTGAGTAGATTACAGTGAGTCAGTTGAGCAGACACAGTAGACATCTGAGTGGATACAGTGAGTCAGATGAGCAGATACAGTAGACAGGTGAGTGGATTACAGTGAGTCAGTTGAGCAGATACAGTATACAGGTAAGTGGATTATAGTGAGTCAGTTGATCAGATACAGTAGACAGGTGAGTGGATTACAGAGAGTTAGTTGAGCAGATACAGTAAACACTTTGGGGAAAAGGGTGGAAACATGAAACTTGTGAATTGAATGCTGGCAAAATGTGTAAAGATGTGTAACAGATTAATAAATGGTGGAGAATAATATAATATTTGGTATTATTTTGGTACTGTTGCTGGCAAAACAGTAAAGAAACATCATGGGTGAGTATGAAGTCGTAGTGGTACAGCAATACACCCTAATGAATTTCTTCCTATTATAAAGAGTCTGTATACATTGTACAATGTACAACCTTGTTTCCACACATGTTGGGACACTGTTACTATAAATAAAAGCACTATTCATAGCCCTATATTTATTTGAAAATAGTACAAAGACAGCATATCAAATGTTAAAACAGAGAAATTTTATTGTTTTTGGAAAATGACATGCCCATTTTGACATTGATGCCAGACATGTTGCTGTGTTGCATCACTTCTTCTTTTAAAAATATTCTGTAAGCATTTGGAAACTGCTTCTGAACTCGTTTTGAAAGTGAAATGTGTTCCCATTCTTGCGTGATATTGGATTTTAGCTGCTCAACAGTTCGGGGTTTCATTTGTCATATTTTTTGTTTCATAATGTGCCAAATGTTTTAAATGTTACAATATTGCTCAATTTTACGTTGAGAACGTGTATTCTTAAAATGGTTGGACTATTTGCCAGCGCAGTCTTTCATAGAGTGGTGAACCTCTCCCCATCCTCACTTTGGACCAACCCATCCTGATCCTCTGGAATGATCTTTCAATACTCAATCATGTTACTGACCTGTGGCCAAATCACCTAATTAATTTTGTGATATTCCAAGTTTTTTTCGTTGTACAACTTTTCCAGTCTTTTGTTACATCTGTCCAAACTTTTTAATAATGTGTTGCTGGCATCAAATTCAAGTGGGCATATATTTTTCAAGAAACATTCAAATGTCTCCGTTTGCTATGCTGTCTTTGTACTGGTGTACTCTCTGTACTATATTCGATTGCATATAGTATTTACATGATTTCCACATCATTGCAATTTGTTTTAATTTACATTTTACACAGCGTCCCTGGAAAACAGGGTTGTATATTAGAAGCTGTTGTTGTACCAGGGTACAATGCAAAGTGTAGAACGAAATAGCAGCTTCTCACACACATCCACACACTCACATACACGGACTGATAAAACAGACGGACAGACATACAACTGAAACCTGTAGCCGAACAAATTCAGGCTTTGCATAAATCGACACTAGCAGTTTGTTCTGCCTGACTTCTTCCCAACGCCTGGTTAAAATGTGTATGATTGTACAGGATATCATTGAAAGCATGATAACTGCTAAAATAAATTAGGGGAACACGACATTATCACACTTTAACACCAGGTCAATTCAACTTCGGGGATATCATTCAGTCTAGAAGCATAAGCGATTGTGAATAAATGTCACCTGGTACAAACAATAGTGACAACAGGTGCACGGGTGAGGCAAAAGGAAGACTGAAGGAGAATGGTTTCGCAGGTGGTAGTCACAGACAAATTATATCTCCATATTCTTCCTAACTGACTCTTCTCTAGTTTTGCGTTTTGTTAGTTTCCTTGTCACTAGCTTGAGGCGGTCCTCCAGTACAGGGTTAAGGTTAGACACAGACTGTCCAGAAGCTTACTGATGCCCTGATCTAGGTCTGGGAGGAAATCCCCCCGGACAGCATCTGCCGTCTCATTAGGAGCATGCATAGAGGCACGTGGGAGACATACACACTACTGAGTCACATAATGAGTGTGTGAAAGAGAGACAGAGAGAGAGAGAGAGAGAGAGAGAGACAAAGAGAATAGTCACAGGTTTAGTTGAGGTGTCAGTGCGTGTAACTATAAGACTGATGTGTTTCTGACATCCCGTCACACACTGTGAAGCACGGATACGACAAAGCAGTACTTACAACACACAGACTTCACAGATAACCACAAGAGACAAGATCCAGAGAAAACATATCAAAACACCATAATGTTTCCTCAAGGTGGCAATCAAACAAATCAGTGTCAGCCAGTCAGAGAGACACAGCCCTGCATCCAGGGCACTGAGATGCTAAATCAACAACCAAAAGACCAACAGTGAAATGTTGCCTGTGTCAGGGAAATGTCTGTGAAATAGTACCGGTGTTAAAAACAAATCACTACTCTGTGTAGAACATCACTGATGGGAACACAGTGACTATTACCTTCCTATCAACCATAACATGCTCTATGTACATGATGTTGTATCAGCATGAAACGGCAATGCTTTCATTATGAATATTACATGTTATCCCCTGGGGCGTTGTGGCGGTCCAATGTCACTGGGTCGGTTTGTACCTAAAGAACATTGACCGTACAACATTCAGCTGCCAGCCAGGGTTTGAGACCTGCCCACTGCTCTTCAAGCAATCTTTTTCTTCTAAATGATTTACATTTAAAAAAAGGTTAGCTAATTATTATTATTATTATTAATTATTAAGAAGTGACAAGCCTTATACAAACTAGATTGAGCTACGTTGGGTTTAAGTTTGAGAAGATACAATTTACCATGACTGCCAGGCCAATCGACAGATGGCAAAGAGAACCAAAGATTTACCAGAGATTGAAAGCAAAGTAACTGCAAGACAGAGACGGGTCCAACGTGAGCAGGGGGTTGAGGGAAATCACAGAATGCGCAGAATACAGTATGTGTCAGCAGCAGATGGACACATATACTGTGTGTGTGTGTGTGGTCTGCAATTTGACTGAGAGAAATGTGAATGGATAGTGATGGGGCAAACGTCTCTTCTCTGCGATGTGGACTTTCACACACACACACACACACACACACACTACTCCCCAGCCATCAGGAGGTCAACCGTGGACTGTGGACTCCAGTGAACACAAAAGCATTTCTGGGAAGTCAAAGCTCTGCAGAGCCAGGCTGATGAAAGGAAGAGTGGGTCTCCGTGACACTAGATACAACTGTCAAGGTGTACTTTCCTGTGTGACATTTTCTCTGGTACAGCTATGTCCTATCAATATACTCTAGATAGAGACTAGAACAGGTATTATATGGGCAATAAGGGATGTTGTGTTGCCGGCGAAGGGTGCCATCAGGACGGCCACCCACCCATTGGCTCACTCAAGACACGCAGACTCCAGACATCCAAATCCCAGACATTCAGATCCCGTACAAGCAGATCCCGTACAAGCAGATCCTAAACATGCAGACGCCAGACATCAAATCCAAAACATCATTAAACAGATCTCTTCTGTGTCTTTACTCCCACAAACAATACCACCCACAGATCAACACATACACTCACTGCATTGGAGAGCTGCAAGCACATATAGAGACCTGTCTCTGAATCACCCGAACGCACACGCGCCCCCACAAACAAGCACACGCGCCCCCACAAACAAGCACACGCGCCCCCACAAACAAGCACACGCGCCCCCACAAACAAGCACACGCGCCCCCACAAACAAGCACACGCGCCCCCACAAACAAGCACACGCGCCCCCACAAACAAGCACACGCGCCCCCACAAACAAGCAAGCACACACACAAACAAGCAAGCACACACACCCACATAAACAAACACACACATTACAACAGGATTTCTACACAACCTTCCCTCGCCTTTTCCCTCCAGCACAACTGTGAGTAATTACACAACACAGAGCTAATTTAGGAAATTTAGTACAAAATATTGTGTATGTGTGTGTGTGTGTGTGTGTGTGTTTGTGTATGTATGCTTCCTTTACCACCTTCTCAGGACAAAAGTTCACCCAAAATGTCCTGGCATTACAATAACACGTATATTTTGCAAATCCTGACATTTCAAAATGCTTTTGCATGCTTACGGGTTTGGTTTCGGGTTTCGGGCTAAGGTTAATGTTTTGGATTAGTGTTAGGAGTTAAGGTTAGTTTAGTTGGGTACGTATCTCTCCCGGCAGCGTGAATGGAAGTCTAACAGGCCTGTCAGTTAGTCGAGTGATTCAGCTTGATTTATGACCTGTCTGTGAACACTGACTGGAGGACTGGGAAACACAATTTTCGAACACTCTCATCTATTTGATCCTGATTATATTTCAGACCACAGCTGTAATCATATCTATGTTATTGTGAGAATTCCCTCCCCTTCTCTCTTTAAAGATGAAACAGGAAATGGCAGCCCCCCCCCCCCCCCCCCATGTCACAGCTCTCCCAGGAAAGGTTGAATTTAGGATTTGAAGGATTCTATTTAATATAGCTGAACTAGCAGGTTCCAGCAGATAAATGTCTAGCTGTGCCTAGCACAGCAATTCCTACCACAGTGGCGGTCCCTCTACATACCGGAAGATGGGCTTGCTCTGGGTGTGAAGTTGACTTTAACAGCTGTATGTGTGAGGGAAAGATGAGCCAAATGAGCTAGAAATGTAATGAACCCTCACTCGCTCAGAAGCGAGAACTCATCAGTCAATAAGCGTTGTTTTGTTAGATAGGGGTCACTTGGTGGGGGGGGGGGTTGCCTGATTTCAATGACGCTTGAATTCTCCAGCTGCTCTCCACATCAGCGTCACTAACGGAAGAGGAACAGAATAAAACAATATCGTCCAAAACCACTCTATGTTGACGAAGCAAAATGCCCACCCACTGGTGAATATGACCCATTAACGATAATTAGTTGTTGTGACCCCAGCTGGTTCCGGATGAGCAGGGGCACTGTGGAGAGGCTCTCAGGGATTCGATAGAAATAAGGAAGATATGAGCATTTCAATTTACTGCCATTCAGTGGTCTATACAGTTTTTCTGATCAAGACCTACAGTTAAACCAGTGTTGTATTCAAACCACAAATACTAAATGCTTTAATTAAGAAGTCAAGTAAGTATGAGCTCTAGCTTGTTCTTGTTCCACCGAACTATTAGCATCTCAACCTTAAAATATGTCGTAACTAAACTTTAATCACCGGACTGTGACTGCTGCACTCTGCTTCTCCTTGGCAGGTCATTGCAACCTCGGGCCAGCAGGTGGCGCCAGATTCATGTCCACCCAGAGACATGGCCAACCCCACAGCTCCGATGCAGACACCCACTCACCTACAAGCTCCTGTTACTGAAGTGGTACTACAGTGTCACTACAAATCCTATCAGCACGCATGTTAATCTAGAAGGGAAATACGCTATGTAGGCTTCTCATTAGATTTTCACAGTGACTCAGTGGCTGGTGCACAGCAATGGCAGTTGGCAGCTACGACCGAATAGACCAGATGTAGCAGAGAGATGCGTCTGAACAGTGTTGTTGACTGTGCTGGGTATCACAAAGTGTTATCCAGCGACATAGCTTGTAAACCACACTGCTACATCTTTACCGCACATTGCGATGCACTTCTACCTGGCATCTCAAAATACAACGTGTAAAAGAGGACTTGGGGCACGTTCAACCTTCCTGCCTCTGAGAGACACACGTGCTGTTCACCACCGCAGAGGATTTCAGCAAAACAATTGCCTCGCAAAGCCTAGGCCAACACAGCCCGGAAAATAAGAGCCAGGGAAATATCTGTCATAATAAATCCCTCCACAGGCTCCCCACGCTCACAACGACCTACGACCTCTGTCTCTCCCGGTAGTCCTGAACCTCCCTCACTCATTCATCGTCCACTGTTCCCCTGGTCCCAGCAGAGCACAGTCTCTTAACACAGACACAAGTACACCCATAGCTGAGAACGCTAGATGTACACCCATAGCTGAGAACGCTAGATGTACACCCATAGCTTAGAACGCTAGATGTACACCCATAGCTTAGAACGCTAGATGTACACCCATAGCTGAGAACGCTAGATGTACACCCATAGCTTAAAACGCTAGATGTACCCCCATATCTTAGAACGCTAGATGTACACCCATAGCTTAGAACGCTAGATGTACACCCATAGCTTAGAACGCTAGATGTACACCCATAGCTTAGAACGCTAGATGTACACCCATAGCTTAGAACGCTAGATGTACACCCATAGCTTAAAACGCTAGATGTACACCCATAGCTTAAAACGCTAGATGTACACCCATAGCTTAGAACGCAAGATGTACACCTATAGATTACAACGCTAGATGTACAACAATAGGTTAGAATGATAGATTTTGGTAACTCTTTTGCTTTCACATCAAATCAATGGAAACAAAACAGACATTTCCAGATCCACCTACCCAATTGAAGTGGTAACGTACTGCACGAACACACAACACACACACAAACTTCAGTTGGCAGCCAAAGAACTAGCTGAATGTAGCAGCACCCAAACCACAGCACATTTATTTTCCCTGTTCTTTTGCATTGTTTAAACAACCTGGGGTGTTCAGCAATTTCACCCTAGCCAAGAAACAGTGCACACAAAGACACCATATTCATTTTATTGATATTTATTTATAATATATTCTCAAAAAATTATCTTAGATGGTCTTGTCTAGGATTCTGTAATGAAAACACTGCAGCAAGATAGCTGTACAGTTATAAGAAGACTATACAGCGAAGGACCTGGCCAGTAAAGTAATGGATGTGTGCTCATGCAGGAGGACAGACTACTGTGGTACAAACAGACGTCTTCCCTGTGATACTCTGGCTGGATTGAAAGAGGAAGTCAAATGTTGCATTGTGTTCAATTTACAATAAAGGAAGTGATTCTTAAACCCATTCAGACAGAACAAGCGTCATCTAAGTATCATTCATGAAGTTGCCATTCTAGGAACACAAGACACAAGGCTCCTGACATGGGGCTTCTCCGATAGCTGTCCATTGGACAATATACCCTAGGCTTCCATTTGACAATATACCCTAGGCTTCCATTTGACAATATACCCCAGGCTTCCATTTGACAATATACCCCAGGCTTCCATTTGACAATATACCCCAGGCTTCCATTTGACAATATACCCTAGGCTTCCAGTTGACAATATACCCTAGACTTCCATTTGACAATATACCCTAGGCTTCCATTTGACAATATACCCTAGGCTTCCATTTGACAATATACCCTAGGCATCCAGTTGACAATATACCCTAGACTTCCATTTGACAATATACCCTAGGCTTCCATTTGACAATATACCCCAGGCTTCCATTTGACAATACACCCTAGAGCTTCGATTTGACAATATTCCCTAGGCTTCAATTTGACAATATACCCTAGGCTTCCATTTGACAATATACCCTAGGCTTCCATTTGACAATATACCCCAGGCTTCCATTTGACAATATACCCTAGGCTTCCATTTGACAATATACCCCAGGCTTCCATTTGACAATACACCCTAGGCATTCATACACAACTTATATCCCATTCTGAACCCTGCTAAGGAGCAGCTACATACGACAAACAAGCACACAGCTGTGGAATCAATTGGCTGGTTGTTTCAATCCATCATTTGAGAGTGCTTCATATTGATGTCCACCCTCTGAAGTTGCTGAAGTATATCTGCCTCTCTAGCATGGCTGCTAGCAGTGCCAACTTTGACTAGCTTCCATACTAGGCACAATGAGACAGACAGAAACATAGAACCAGTAGAGCTTGCAATACCCACATGCCTGCAGTCCCTTTAATTGACCTA
This sequence comes from Novumbra hubbsi, assembly GCA_016801125.1. Classification (NCBI taxonomy): domain Eukaryota; kingdom Metazoa; phylum Chordata; class Actinopteri; order Esociformes; family Umbridae; genus Novumbra; species Novumbra hubbsi. The sequence goes on along the minus strand of JACXGK010001506.1, from coordinate 40,819 downwards.
CAGGGGATCAACAAAACTACTTCTGGACGACCCTGAAACGATTTGAAACTCTCCTCAGACACTTTCCGTTCAGCTGGGAAGAGAAGTCTGGGGAATAAGTGTTGGCTCAGGCCAAGCATGACAATGGGTTGCAACACTGGGTGAACTGAATTGATACCATCAGAAAGACATTGAAATAATGTTGCAAGACACCAATGACAAATTGTCCCTTCATTGAAGCCATCAGGTGTCTGTGTTGCTCAAAAGCAATATGCATAACAATGGCCAAAAGCCACAGCAAAACCAAGGTAAGTGGAAACGACTAGCTTCCGTTTACCTCGGTCCTAATTGTTCGGCACTGATGACCGTAATCCACATATATACAAATAACAGCCAGATGGCATCACATGAAGGGAAGCTTGTGTTGTCATAGAGAAATATTGGGGTAACAACACCAGTGAGGAACCAGTGGTGTACCAAATAAGAAGACAGTAAGTATTGTCTTGGGTCAAGTCAGCGGACAAGTTCAGTATAAACACAACATCCAAAACAGTAAAATAACATAAAACATAATAATAACATAAAACCACCTTTCAACTGGAAAAATGGTGGTGGCAGCAGGAGACCGGACAGCTGCTTAATGAGCTCGAACTTTAAAATTAGCTAACTACTACCTTAGTAAACAGAAACTAGCAAGCCATGGAGGAACATCCAAAATACTTCAGTCTACTCCATGCGTGTTCCATAAGCATAGTTCAATTTAACATAATAATACAGAATTGTATAAGTGTGTCAACATTTTGTCAAGTTTTATGGTATTATAATTAATCTATATTAATATGTGTTAGTCAATAGACTTAATGGTCCTGCAAGTGATCCACTATACGGCGTCATGTCTTCTACCCAGGCGCAAGGAGAAAGGAGGACATTTAATAAAATAAAAAAAACATTACAAAACCTAAGTAAACCAAAACCAAGTCCAACAGGATACAATGAGTAAGCAAAACCCCTAAATTGGGTCCGTAATGAAGCGAGTGGGAGACGGCGTTGGATGCAGAACGTGACAATAACATAGTTAGGACAACGTTTAATGAATCTACAATATTGATTAATTGTGTTCTTGCATTGATTCAGCCGTTTTATCTACCTGTATTAAACAAGTTATATTTGCCAGGTTAGCCTGGTCTCCATAAGCAGTGCGGTGTGTAATGTGTAAATGTCACGTCCCCGTCTAGGGACGCGCCCCCACCTCTGTGTGTGGTGAGCCAGCGCGCGACTTCGCTGGAGTTCTAGTCCTCACCGTTCGTGCAGTCCTGTTTCCCATGTCCTGTGAACGTGCCCTTCCCTAATTCCCTACTCCCTACAGGGGCTACCTGTTGAGCAGGCATATAATCCCTCCTGCGTCTTGTCCGTGTGTCAGTTATTGTTACATGTGAGTGGAGAGCACTTGCGCACTCGCGCTGCTTTCATATTTCAGCGGATGCGCTGTTTATCTATGCCCTTGTGGTTTTGTATTATTTTCCTCTGTGCTACCGAGCACACTTTTGTTTTGTTCTCTAGTTTAATAAAGACTACGCAACGCACCTGTGATTTGGTCCAGTCTCTCCTACGCGCCACAGTAAAGACAAGCACGGAACGTGATTCGCCCATGCACAGGTGCTGCGGTGGTAAGATATTTGAGTTAAGGACCGATTACAGCCACAGCCTAAAATAAATCCCACTTATTATTGGACCAAAGATCTTCAAAAACACACGTACTTCAAAGTGAGGTCAATACTTCGACTTGTCACGCAATTTGTCTGCTGCATGAACACTGATGGACCCCGGTGTAAACGTATTACATTGTGTGGTTGAATAACAGCTGCCCCCTGTGTTCTGTAAACCTCCTATCTTACTAACATGTGAAAGTTCAAACAAATTAAACAAATCAATGGCAGCAGACAGAGTTCTACAAGGGAATCCATAAATTCACATGTATGGATTGGGTCAGGTTAATTTTTGTGAAAATAAATCACTGGATTACAGTTGTGTTGTAGTAGACAATTGTTCTTCCCTGGTATTATAATGTTCAGGTAATATACTGTGAGAATCTAAAAGGTTTATTTCCAGCTCCAAACCGCAAGTGTCTGATGATTATCATTCATACTGACCATTTTTGATCTATTGAAAGCAAACCATAAACACGTCACTGGTTCTAATAAAACTCATTTGGAAGCCTCATTTGCAAGCTGTGTTTGAGACCGACCCCTCATGTGTGCCGTCTTCATTGAACTGCAAATGGCATCTGTTTCAATAGCATTTGGAAACAGCGAAGGTTTTGCTGCCTGTTGGTCTGTCGAATGTTAACCGCCCACCTGTGTCTTCTTTTGTGGTTTCGCCCATGGCAACAGCTTATAATATCTCCCATTGTCCTATCAGGACACGGGAAAATGTCAGATTTTGGATCAAAGTGTGTAACATGTCTTGTAGAAGGAGAGACACAGGCACAGGGAGAAGTAAAAATTCACCAAGACACAACGAAACTCCCACAAGACAAGAACAGGATGGAACAGCGTCACAAATGCAAAAACAATGACCACGAGGCCCACCGAGGCCCACCGAGGCCCACCGAGGCCCACCTAGGACCACCGAGGCCCACCGAGGACCACCGAGGCCCACCGAGGCCCACCGAGGATCACCGAGGACCATTGAGGACCACAGAGGCCCACGGGGGAAGGAGGAACTTACAAAGGTGATGAGGAACACGGGTAAAGAAAAGAACACAAAAAAAAAAAAAAAATGGTAAAGAAAAGCCATTTTAGTGGATTTCACCCTAACCCACGGGTATGGCAGGATGTGATGAAGGGTTTGATTATGAAATACAACTGGGTTTTATCTCGTGCATTTCTGCATTGGTGATAAATAGTGGGTTATTGTACATTGGTGTTATGATGTAAAGTGTATATAAAGCCTGGTTACAGTACGTTGGTGTTACCAAGGAAACTCAGCACAAGCCATGGTAAATGCTAAGCTAGTTTACCTCGGAGGCCATATTTATTTGTGAATGTGATGGATTAGATCATCACGGGGATTCTGGGATAGGGTGGACACTGAGTACTGTTAAACCCTGTCGATGGAGAGTTGCTCTCCTGTAGTTTATAACTCCAACCGTGTACCTAAAGATCTACCCTCCTGTAAGTTTTCTCGAACTCCAGATGTTAATTATGTAGATCTTATTAACCAGCTACACTTTTGATTAGAAATGTTATCTAGACTAGGTATGGAGAGAAAACATATGCAAAAACAGTTTTTGAAACCCTAGGCCTTAATCTGCTACAAATCACATATTACTGCTCATACTTCAAGCTTCATGTGTTTTTGTCAGACTCACAGGGCCCAGACACCTTCCGGAATTCTCTCTCTGGCAGCCAAGAGTGACCCTGAGGGACCGAGCCTGTCAGTAAATGTAATTATCTGCGGTTGAAAGAACTCCCGTTCTGATTGGAGCGTCTGGAAGACAACAGATGTGTCGTCACGCCTACACAACCTATGTTTTCTAAGGTCAGCCCAGGCGGATCAGCTTCTTGTCACCCATGGTCTCAATTCTGGGGAACCAGTTAGTACCACAGCTCTATTGAGTGAGGAGTGACTGACCAAACGTATGCAAGGAGAGGGTTGGTTGTGTTGCACGCGTATTTATGAGTCCCCAGAAGGCTGAACGCAGTGAAAGACAGTTGCTAATTGTACACAGACTGCCATGTGTCAACCACACAACCAGTCGTAGTAAGAACACCCACATCTTTTGGATCATAGTTGCCTGTACGTCAGAATGGAGCCGCCATCTCACCTGGGAGCTGTTCTAAACCAGCGACAACTGAAAGACGTGGCAGAGGTGGCGTTAGAAATCTCCAACTGTTGACATTTACTTGATAGGATTCAGCTCTGGAAAACATTAAGAGACTAAAGCACCTTTTTCTTACCTTTCCCCAAAAAGTTGAAAAGGAAAGTTTTGGGGAACAGAAGAGTTCATTTTGCAGTGGTATCCTAAATTGGTCCCTTCTGTTCCTCACCCAAAAGGATCCTTTTCCACTGCATTGTAAACGAAAGACAAGGGTGCAGTGGTCTATTAATTCTTTCCAGAGACGTACACAACTAAAATCACTGCCATGCACTGCTTACCAAAACATGTACAATCACTGTAATTTTCAATATAAAAATGATCCAATTTTGAAGAACAAAACTAACAATAGTGTAGTTAACAAATTATACTGTCCGGGAAGGTCCCATAAAAAACCTTCTCATTTCAGCTATGACTCTCAGAACTTGCAAAGAATTACGTATTTCTCTCCAAATGACACAGTGAAATTATGTTTGTTTAATGCAGTGTTATTTTTCACAAGTTCTCATTTAGAAAGTGTGGGCTTAATGCAGTGCGTTGAGAATCGATTTAGAAATGACAAATGGTGTGCACGCACATGAGCACACACACAAACCATGAGTACAAAATGCACACACACACACAACCCTAAGCTTGCACTTAACTCACTGTCTTTCAGTATTTTTTTTCTCCACTATTTTCCATATTTTGCCTCACATCTAAGTGTTTACCCATTCTCTTTGGGGCTATAAGTAAATCACAAGAATTTGACAGAAGATTATTCTGTACTGACTACAATCAAATAAATCTGGTTAGCAAAATAAGACATAGAAGAAATGTACTTATAACTATCAAGGCTGTGCTGCCAAATTAATCAAGTTCTTTTCCAGGAAGATGCCTCGTCCTGGGGCACCACCTCCATTGTAGGGTGGCACATCAGCAGACAAGAGTGGCCTCCAAGGATAAAACAATTATGGGGTTGTGCTCATCAGGTGGGCTGTCTCTATTCCTGTACTGTGTCCGTCTTGAGAACAATAACCCAAAGCCGCAGGAACACCTGAAGCAGTTGATTCAGAGAAACACCTGACTCTTCGTTCCACATATGGTGATGAGAATAAAGGGGGAAGGGGGATGGGATATGAAGGGGGATGGGTTCCCTGCCACACTAGTCAACCAATCCAGTAAATATCAGACTCCCCTAGCAAACATGCACTAGCTAAGTATAGGGAAGAATTTCCCCATCCGGGGTGGCTGTGTAAGATGTGGGAAAGGGACACATTGTTTTAAGCACTCTAGCAACTCCTTGTGGAGTTAGGGTTAGGGTTGACCGAAAGCAGGTTGTTGGCCGGCGAATGAGCTCTCCCCAAATCTCAATCTTTGGCTTTTACGAACCTGCAGAGTCGTTTCTGAGATGGGGCAGGGCCACAGTCATGCACTGTGTTTCCAATCATCGGTCATGAGTGCCATAACCGATCATGCCGGTTCTGACAAAAGATGAATACGCTGCGATGTCACATGCAGGTCCAAACCTAACGATGACTCTGACTCCATGTCAACCCCCCGTGCGTAGAGACGGCGTTGTGATCCCCACACAGCAGTTGTTCAAGGAACTAAAGAGTTCTTTAGGCAATCCATGCACAAATGATGACCCTGCACAAGCCTTCAGTGTGCCGCTGTCTAATCAATGTTAAATCCCCTTTGAGTCCCTCACACAGCCACGAACCTCTCCGTGCTTATCTGATGGAGCCTTCATTGCAGCCCATCAGCAGTAACAGTCCGGCCCGTGATAGACTAGGCAGCTGCACGAAGCGCTGGAAAAACCACCTTTCGATTTATTTTCAATTACAGCAAACCGAGGAGAAGCGAGCCGGGCAGCGGACCGTTGGACAGCATCAAGGACATGGGAGGTGGCAGAAACGTTCTCGCTCAAACAGAAACGTGCAAAATACCAGCAGCAAATTCCCTGCCACCAACCACTATGGGTGGTTGGCGTCAATAACCTACTGGGATGTCTTCTATTTTGTCAATGTGTTCTGTTTTCCACGTTGTTTTAAGAACTATCAATCAACGTCTATTGGTAATGTAGGTCTGGATTTGCAATATCTTACCTTATTTTACCAGCCGGAAGTCTCCTCTTTATGCAATTTCTGATTAAAATATAGTTAACGTGGATGAACTCACTATTAAAAGGGATATACTTATGAACAGAACATGCATAAACACAAATTATTTACCCAGGAATAAGTTAGTCATTTGTCCATTTAATAACAAGAACTTCATATGTAGTTGATAAGGTCAAAACCTGACACACAACCTATCATACCTTAATATGGTGCCAATCAGAATGGCCCAGGCCGTAAGCAGCAAGTTGTCTAACATATCGTCACCAACTAAGTTACAATATTGTTACCATCCAGATTGTTTACAACAGTTCTACTGCCATCTGCGTCTTCACGCCTTGCCTAGTTTTGTTTGATGTAGTAGCAGTGACTGCCACAACATCAATGCAAGCACTTCCTCAGGAAGTAATGATTTCATTTCTCTTACTTGTCCATAGAATTTTTCTGAAGAGGGCCTCACATCCATTTCAGTTCCTCTGTGAATACATCCATTGTAAACTGTCAATAAATGTCAATATCCGTTAATATATTTTCACATTGTTTCCTTGACTAGCCCTCTAATTTCCTAGCTTTACAAACGTGATCTAGATTGCAGGCGCCCATTGTTACCACAAGGAGTCGCTAGAGGGCGAATTGACAAGGCAGCCCAGTCTGGCTTCCAAATGCACTCCCCCAGACAGCTCTAACACAAATTGAAACATATATTTGCACCCTAGGCATTGCAGATACGTCAAGACCAGGATTCTAATACCAGGTGGCGATGACACAGCTGTACTTCAATGCCACTCGAGGGACACTTGAAAGTCATTAGTGAGGTTAATTAAAGTGCACAGGATGTTATGACATTATAATGCTTGCATAACAGGCTAATGGCAATCACAATTGTTGCTTTCAGAGCAATTTAGAAAACATTAAACACTTCTGGGCCAGACAGGATTTTCATAAAGTGTAGGACGCTGCGGTGCTAGCCTTGGACTCCAAGGGTTTTCGCTGACTATTTACATCAGGTTTATAAAACCGGCGGTTCAGCATTGAATAGATTAAATTTTGAACAAGCTCCAATTCAGCTGGCCAGTTGGGCCATTAAGTAATACTGTACATATTGTTTCCATGTAGCTTGACATAAAAATTGCCAGTGCTTTTATGAAATCATATCAAATGTCAAATGATATCTTAAGCAAAACAAATTAAAATAAGGATAAGAAGTTATTCAGATTCAAACATTGACTCTAGCTGTTGAAATATTGGTTGACAATACTGGCTGTACAACAGAAAGGCATATGAGCATGATCGGACTTTAAATACCCTTCATTCAGCCTGTCACCTGAAGATTACATGGATAACAGCTCCTTAGTTCAGGGATGGAAGTAAGGTTGAGTTAATAGGAGTGCCAAATCACTCACTTGCTTTTCAGCATGTACACATATGCCATTAAGTTAAATAAACGGTTTATTCAAATATGTCTAAATATTCACGAGTGGCTAATATACAGCGGCAATTGACCTCAACAATAATCTTCCACTTGTGCACGTTTGTTTACATTCTGGTTACTTACAGAAGCACTGACGTTTTTGCGCTGCAGTTCCTCCTCTCCTGTGACCGAAGGTTCTACTACCAGCTTCTCGAAACATTCCGAACCGAGAGAGCAGCTCTTCTGTTGGGACAGGTTCGAATGTGAGACGATAAGCTTTGGGCTTCCGTGTCCCGTTAGCACGGGTTTGCTCGCGGTCGCTTCATCGGTTCCCAGTAGCTGTTGCACAGGTTTCCCTGAGATGCAGCTATCGGAGTCCCCTAAACCGCCGAGGGACTTGTCAGCGGGGCCACGCACCGGTGTAGAGCTCAGATTGGGCTGTGAAGACGAAAAGACGCGATCTAACTCTTTCTTTTTCCTTTTAAACATCCATAACCCCGTTTCCTTTTTACTGTCAGGGCTGCGACGGTCTGAGCCCAATTTGGGGCTCAAAAACGGTTTGGTTTTATCTTGGAAATTCTTCCACATTCTCCGCTGGTAGGACATAGATTCCTGTTCCTTCGAGGCGCTATCATACTTGGGTTTGTCCTCCATAGCACCGGTACAGCAGCCTGCCAGTCTTAACGCGCAGCGTATCTCGAGGTTGGCGGACGGTGATAGCTACAGCAGCACTTCAACTGATCATTCTACAGCTCAAAGATGCCGCAAAGGACGAAGGGGGTGTGTCTAGCTGGTTTGTAGTGCTGAAATGTGTGGGTCATGACGAACGTGTTGTGTGGCTGTCAAACGGTAAAAAAAAAGAGCGGAAGCGTTGCGCTTTCAGTAACTGAAGTTCAGGTTGTTATGCCCACGCAACCCATCGAAACACCCAGTTGAGTATAGGGAGCAACTGACTGTAGTGCTTAATGACTTAATATAGTGCTTTGTTTAAACGTTTTCGTAGAAGTTAATCTAGCGTAATGAACTCTATTAATAAAAAAAATGCCTGCATTACGCCTCCTTCTGGTCATCACACGACATTTGGTTTAAATCAGGGAGGCCAAAACTCGGACCTTTGTTTTCTCCCGCCACGCCATATAATATAATACAGTTTGGTATAACGCAACGTTACTTTCGGCCCATGCCCCCAGTCAAGTAAATTTTTGGACCTTCATTGAAAAACAATGTGGGCACCCATGGTTTAAATGGTAACTTCTAAATATCTTGAGTGCACTGCACTTTGTATTGGGCAGATTAAGACTAAGTTTGCGAAGGGTGGTCCACCAACATGTTTTAACTGCCATTGCCCAAGCTCTTTTTATGGAGAATTTCTAGGACTAGTGGCACGTTCTCCTTAGTATAGCTTTTTTAAGTATAGCCTTGTGACAGCAGCAGCAAGGAGCACATTATTAGAACAAGTTTCTAAAGATAATTTTCCACACTGATGGTAATTACAGTCCACATATGAACATGCCTTTGTAGACTAGAAACATGTTTTTGCCAATGCTTTTGTGTTTTGATATAGTTTAATATAATTAATCTTTCTTTCAGTCTACCTGGCATTCTGTAACTATAAGTGAATGGGGCCATATGTATGTTTTTTTACTGTACTGCTAGTATAATTACAAGCTTAAATCACCAGAAGACAGTTGCAGTTAATGTTTGAAATATATTTTTCAAAGAGGTAAATGAGAACTAAATGTGATCCAATTTAATAGCTGGTTATTGAGGGACGGGCTAAGGACCAGGATGTAACTTTATGTCAGGGAATTCCGGACGTATCCATTAGTTTGGGTTAAAGTCCCACTAAATTGTCAAGGTTATTAGGTAAGATGCAAGTGAAAGTCTCGCACGCTTGACTACATGAAAACAGCAGATACTTTTACCATTGATGTCTGTGTTAAAACAGCCTTTTTTGGCCACCAGGTTTATCTCAGCTTTTCTAACGGATCAACGGAGTGCATTGCTGGTGGACATTGTCAAGATCTTGGGGCTGTTCATGTGCAATGTTACTTTGTGGCGGTGGAATCTAACGAGAATCCCATTATGCTTGGATGACCCCCGTTCTTATGGGGGTGATGTTCTTGTATCATATTATAAAGATACAGTCTAGTGAGAGAGGACAAAGCAGGATACAAGATGCAGGATTTGCAGGAATAATTTGAGCAAAGTTTTTGGGGGAAACACCTGAATTGACCAAAGGGGTATACATTTTTAAAAGAGATGTTTAAAGTAAACTTCAAGGAAATTGTATGTCCAGTAAATGTATGTTCTCTTAACTAAGATTTTTTTCTGTTCATTAGAAGGACTGGTTCAAATCACTTGGTCATAAGCCTTTAATATAGGCCAAACTTTATTTCTCCTGAGTAGATATGATCACTTAGTCTGGGAAGCAATGCATTAGCAAGTGATTGCAAATATGCCAATGGTTCGTACAGAGGCTGACAGAGGCTCTGCAACAGCAGCAGTTTTCAATGAGAGATTGGGCCAAAATTTAGCACTGCAGTAGTAACGTGATAATGAACAAACCATACTGAAAACATACCGTCACCTCCAATAAATGTCACCCTTGATAAAGATAATCAGAAATACTATCGCAAATAACCAACGCAGGCAATGAGCTATATTGACGTTCTGAGATTCTTTTACAAGGAAGCCCGGTTTAAGAGAGCGACTTACATATTTAGCACAACATTAAACAGAAGTTAAAAACATGTTATAAGAGAGTTGAAACAAGCTGAATAAAATCATGTGCAATTTGTTTTTTTACTTTAGTAAATACCTCAGTGTGTGATTAAATGCCTGGTAACCTTTCCTGTACTTTCCTGTACTAAGATAATAATAATATTGGAAAACACACTGGGTGGATTTGTAGACAATTCCTCCATACAGAATCTTTGCAGGTCATAAAAAGCCTTTAGTCTGCCACAAGGCGTTCCATGGGATCCAAGTAGGACTGAGATGGTCATTGAAGAATCCCTGGGAATTACAATGTGTGTTTGTTATAATCTTCTTGCAGGAAAGTTCACATGTGGCCAAGCTTCAGCCTCCTGGTAACAAGAGGTTTTAGACCAGTAGGTGGAGACCAGTAGATTGTTATAGTTCTTGGAAGTGTTTGTGGATTTATAGGCCCCACGAACACATTGAAGCAAAACAGCTGAATCACACAAACAGTCTACCACTACCAGAATATTTGACGGTAGATATGAGATTATTTATTGCCCACTTATCAATGAATAGTTTGAAAACAAACTATTTTCTGGAACCCAGTTTCAATCCAAGTGCCAGCGTAGTTAAGCAGGCTCCAGGTGCATACATTTGTTTATTGTTCTCTATATAGTATTTTCCTTTTGGAACACTTTTAAATACAGTACTGTCTTGAAATGAGCAACTAATGTCTCTTGCTTCACAACGGTGGCCCTTCAGCTTGCCTCCTCAGACCTATTTGTTGCTTTGGTGCGAGGAAGATGTTATTTTACATTTTCTCTAAGCAATTGCATCACAAATAATACCGTAAATTCTATCAAACTAACAGCAAACATTTTAGCCATTCATTTATTAGAGGAAGTTACTTGGGTTTGCTTGCTGAGCTGAGCTTAGCTAACAACACGACAACAAACACTTCTAACATTGGCACGCCCCATTTGGCTACATTACTACAGTAACCAAGTGACCAGCACAAACACATTCATCAGAAAAAATATATTGTGGCTGGCCATTCCAAAGTAAGTATCCTGCATTTTCTCTTGTAATTCTACTTGATGAATAATACTTAATAATAGTATATTCAGTATAATGCAGGGCACATCTTCTTTGTCAAGTTCATGAATTGAAAAAGGGGTTGGGATAACATCTGGTTTATGAAAATACCCGTCCTATGTTTGAATTCCCGAGCAGTTTCCAGTTACCCTGTTTTCATTTCCTTACAGCGAACAGAACAACCTTCATCCATCAGAATATACCTTATTTTAAAGGGAAAGCTTTTGGGCATAACGGAATGTCTTTTTAGTTTTTAAAGGAACAGAAACCTGTTGTGAAAAAGAAACATGTCACATCCGTCGATATTGCAGACATACCATCCTCTGGACAAGTGAGTTTAAGAAATGACCTTCAAAAAGCCCCTTGCGTTGTGGGGATTAATTCAGTGTACACTATGTCAGACAGCAAAAGGCCTGAAAACAAATAGAGACCTTTTCTGACTGCTTCCTTTTACCCTGATGACATTAATCCCTAATCCATGGAAACAGAATGGAACAGAGCAGGGAGGCAGCTAGTCGATGGGAAATGTTAATGTAGTTTAGGGCCCGAGGAAGCCCTAACCACAGACACGTATGCTGCTTTCTTGTGGATTGAACATGTGGAGGCACAGATACTGTTCTTGTTTTTGATCTGTTAAAGGTTTTTCTAATCCTCTGGAGGGTGAATTCAATGTTGCCTAGGTGCACTATCAACCAAATGACTCAGTGCATTGACATATTACTTGAATGCATGCATTACAGCAAGATAATCTGACACCCTAGAGGGTAAACCTCACCCCCCCCCCCC
>JACXGK010001506.1:0-28769 GCA_016801125.1 Novumbra hubbsi | reverse complement strand
TCAAACAGCTCAGCGCTGACATCCAGGTCAGGTCTCTGTACAGACGTGCAGGTGGAGGGGTGACGGTGTATTCTGTTTTCAGTGGACGTGGATAGCTGTGCAGCTGGGTGTTGTTATTTTTATTTTAATGAGCTCACAAAAACACTGGGACATGGCAAGATTAGTTTAATAACAATGGATTATTTATTCAGACAAAAGGTTTGCCATTAGGATATCTGAAATGCAATACTTAAATGATGATAAGACTTTTTTTGCAGACAGGAGTCTATTCCTGATTTTGTCTATTACTTCTCTTGCCCTCTTCTCACACACACACACACACACACACACACACACACACACATAAACAAGTATAGTGAAAGAGAGCAAGAGAAGTAATAGACAGAAACAGCAGAGAATATGCGATAAAAAGTATGTTTTTAATTTGAGTTTTTTTATGTAAAATTACCTGTTGTTCTGCTAGTGCATGTGGTATTCTCTCAGTTTTTATGCTAGTGCATGTGATATTTTCTTAGTTTTCCTGCTAGTGCATGTGGTATTCTCTCAGTTTTTATACTAGTGCATGTGATATTCACTGAGTGGAGCTTAAAACACTTGAATGTTCCCGGAAATGATTATCTATGCAAAATAAAAGCAGTGAGACATGATGACATCTAGCAATAGGCTGATATCACCTCACAGTAGTTGTCAGAGTGTTGAGACAAAAAACAAATTGGTTGCCAGTTAAAATATTTGAACCGAAACATCATGCAAAGCCCTTAACCCTCGCTGTTCCCTGAACCCTAGCGGTTCCCTGAACCCTAGCTGTTCCCTGTACCCGAGCTGTTCCCTGAATCCTTATTAATTTAGGATGAGAGTCTGCCAAATGACCAAAATGTACATGTTAAATATTCTTCTGGTCTCCCTTTAGACTCTGGAGAATCAGATGGCCCATAGAGACCAGGTCACATCTGGGACCTCTTTTGCTGTGCAGAGTTTGGACCACAAAAACCTGGCTGGTTTTGGAGACCTTAGGGGCAGGGTGGCTAGGTAGGAATTACATGCACTACTGCTGAGTCACTGTCTCCCTTACCCTCACACACACACTCTTTAGTGTGTGACAAGCTGCTTGAAAAATTATTTACATACATGAAAAGTATTCAGTTGTGTTATACTGACTCTACTGAATCTTGAATCTCATTTTTAAGGTTTTGAATTGGAATCTGAATTTATTCACTAGCTTCCTTTAAAGTTATTGTATATGACATGAAAATGGGTCCTACCTTTCTTAAGAAATTCACTTTATAATTCTTTATCATTACTATCTTGAGATTCAGAATTTCCTTGTGAATATTCATAACATTTTGAATAATTTATCTTATTCATCACTCAGTCAGACATCTTTCAATATAATTTAGATTAATTCTGACAAACTCTGTTAGGAATCTAAGAAATTAAAAAATATGTCACACCATAGGATGAACCACTACAAAATCACACAAAGGTGTGAAACATTGTGCCACAAAAAATTGTACTGTACTTGAATAACAGACACAGGACTAGTGAAGAACCAAATTTCTAGTGGGGAACACACTAATAAAGAATAAATAAAGAATAATAATAGTAAATGTTTACAACAAAGTCTGTTGAATATTAAGTATTGAGTATTGATTACCCCTAAGTAAATCTGTTATATAAACAAAGTTAAGTTAGTAATGAGTAAGTATGACAACTGGTGTTGGTGCAGTCTTCTTCAATGGGTGTTCATGTAAAAAGGCTACTTTGACTGTGAGAGGTCAAGTAAAATAAGTCAATTATCACACTATTGTAATGAATGCACACAGAGAAGAATGGCTGGATCCGCATGCAGAGTGTAGGAGGTTTATTAGGAAAGTATAACCAGGCATGACGTTGAAGGCCAGGCAGAAGGTCAGAGTACTGAGGGGGGTACTCCAGAGAGGTGGTCAGGCAGGCACAGGATACCGAGAGAGACTTTCATACTTACCTAAGACGAGGGAAAACTACTGGAAAACCAGGCTTAATAGAGATGCAAATCAAACAAATCAAATTTGATACCTCATCTAAAGGGCCTAATTTGCTATACAGTAGATCAATCTGAATAACGAGTAATATACGATTTCCTGTCTGCTCAGATGAATGATTCTGACCTGAAATTAGGTTTGGTATGTTTGGGATGAGCCCAGCAGGTCCATAGCTTTGTGCATGGAGGTTGGGGAGATAAGAAGCTGCTCGATGCATTGGTCATTTATCTTCTACCAAGCCTGTCTAGTTAAAACTCTCCAACTTGAACTAATCACCTGTTATGGTGTATAATCAGAAAGAAATCATTGTTTATTTCTTTGCAGTTCTTGTAAACAAATAAAACTAAGAGTAGAGAGCATGAAAAAGGAGCCTGCACTGATGTCCTTTTCATGTAATGTTGACGGGTTGCAAAGTTCTGTGTTTTTAATATGTATTTAGAATGTTATTAGAATTAAATGTTTAACAATTTCCTTCACTGCCTTGTGTGCAAAAAGTAGTTCACAAATTAAATGTATTACTTTTATTAAGGTTCAACCATGAGTCGGTTTAAATAAGAGCTTTAACAGCGAGTCAGTTTAAATTAGAGCTTTAACAGTGAGTCAGTTTAAAATAGAGCTTCAACAAGGAGCCAGTTTAAATTAGAGTTGTTTTGGGTGTTTTCATAGGTTTATGCGAATGCATTTGGGAAATGATCCTCTCCGTGCTCGTGTACAATTATAGATTTAAACAAACACTCACTGACCTCCCCATGGTTTCCAGAGATGGTCAGGTTACATGGGACTGTTTAATGAGTAATGATAAAGGCAGCTGTCTTTCCATGTCTAATTTCCCCCCTCAGATGTGATGCCAGCATTGCTAAGCTGGGTGCTGATGGGAGAACCAGGGCAGAGGAGATTCTCAGGCTTCAACAGGAGCTGTCCGGGGTCCGGTCCGGCCTGGAGGAGAGACTACGAGGGATGGAAAGCAAGGTGAAAGGCTCTTCACATCAGGCTTGTTGGTCTGACTCAACCTGACCTAATACTTTACAACCTGCATAAATGATCTCCCTTTAATCCCAGCTTCCTTTGCTGAAGGCACCATCATTGTATCTTATTATAAAGTATCAGTGCTCTTCAACTGAGGTCCTGGAGGGCCGAAACATGACATGTTTCTAACTGGGAGTTAATTGCACTAATCTAGTGTACCAGGCCTGAATCAGTCCCTGATTAGGAGAACCGGCATTGAATAGCCCAGCAGCATATTAATTAAAGAGTCAGCTGTAGCAAACAAATAATTGGAATGTGTGCTGGATGAACAGCGGCAACCGTTCTCTCCTACTCTTATCAGAGGAGCATATTCAAGCAGAAAGTGAAGACTAACCGGCACATCAAGGTAACTGAACCTACTGCAGTTTTAATTGTCTTGCCAGTGATTTGGACCCATCTGGTGAGCTGACTTTTCCCATCAATAACAGAGAAGAATATAAAGTCCGGGGCATACTCTCCTGTCAGCCGTGGTGCCCTCAGCCAGTCCCCCCCCCCCTCCCCGGTACTCCCTGGGCTGTGGAGCTTGGCGGTAAATCACAGAGTTAGCGGCACATTATCTCTGGTGGAGTGGTCAAGCGCGGTCATAAAGATAATTGAAAACTGGAGCAAAGTGGGTGTGCACCATTAGCAGATGCAAGAGCCAGAAATGACAACAATCCTGGATCCACATAGCAGAACAGGGCAGCAGTCACCAGAGAATTGCGACATTGACATTTTATATATTTTTTGCCATCATTTATGCTTTATTGGACAAGTTAGGTGGGGATATGACGGAGGGGTTTTCCTCTGAATACGCATTCAGACACGGTCCACGCCCCATTCACAAGACACATTAGCCAGCATATCGGGTGGTGGAGGTGCTGATTATCAGGGCAGGCCGTTTACACAGTAAACAGAAGAGGCTTATTGTAGGACTTAAGCCAGAATGGGCTTTGAACAACAATAATAATGGTACTAATGCTACGCCGTTTATTGACCTGGCGATACTAGCTGAACCGTCTTTTGTCCCTGGTTTGTGTGTGTGTGTTTGCGTGTGCAGCTGTACCGGGCCGTTAGCAGACTTGAGGGGTCACTTGTGGAGCAGAGCCGCAGCCAGAGCAACAGCTGGACTCAACTGGGCACCAACATCAAGCTCCTGGGGGACAAGTGGGTCTATTACTCCGCTACAGTAGGCAGCTTTACCAAACCACAACCTGACTTGTGCTTCAGTGGAGTGTTGTGGTGTTTTGATACGCTGCTGGCAGGAATGTAATTGAGTGACTCCAGAGTTTCTGTCTCAGCTCATAACTCAATAAGATAGTGAGATACTTTTCGTCAGGCACCGATGCCTTAACCAGATGTCATATAGGGAAGGTGTGACCATGATAGTGCTGTGTGGATTCAAAGATGACCCACTACAAATTAGCATAGCTTAAGCTGGAACACTGGTGCCCTTAAGCTATCTTCATTTCTCTTTTATTAATTATAATAAAGTTGCTTGAGGTTTTAATTAAGAATGTACCTTTCAGAATTGTACACTGCTAAGGTCTTTTTTGTGCTGACTGCTTAAACTGCCCTTGAAGGTCTATCCTAAGTAATTTCAAATTGAGTGGTTGTTTTTTTATTAGGAGTTGCTAATGGGGATTATCTAAAGAGTGCCCTTTGAAGATATACCCTAATGTTATTTGTTTTTTAGCAGTATTATCAATCAGTTGTAATATTGTCATGACTATATTCCTAAAAAACAGAAATAGAATCTTAAGACTACTGGCATACTCTGTTGGTAGCTTCAACAAAGCACGAGGTTGAAACCCCTACCCCCGTGACATTTGGTAAAACATAGCTCAACCCCGGAAATGCAACATGTAAGCCATCGTAAGTGATTGAATGGAAACTCTAAGATCTGACCTAAGCAGGTAATCCATTTTATCCATTCCACAATGGTCTTCTGCCAGGAATTGGTAATGAATGAGGCAGCCACTTAAGTGCACTAACCTAGCCAGGAATACAGAGACATACATGCTTTATCCTTGTTGCCACCTAAAACCCAGAAATCCATGTTTCCTTGTCCCCTGACCCAACCCTAACCTTAACCTGAACCTAACCATAACCTCAATACCCACAATGCCTGAACCTAAAATGATTTACAAATTTTTAAACTATCCCTAAATTCACCTTTTTCTTTGTTGGGACCTGCCAAACATGTGTGTCCTGACCTGTGCAAATAAACCTGGATCTCACACGTACCACCCAGAGGGGTAACACTCATGCTGGAGATGGCCTCATTTAAAACTCTGTTAGGAGGAAACACTCCATTCGAGTAGTGAGCCGTGCTGTATTTAAGGAACATTCTGGTTCAGACACAACAATAATACACTTGTGGGATGACTACGGACCACTCACTGAGGGTGTTGTGCCAACACAGACAGAATGCCTTTGTTGGACACCAGCTCGGCACATCCACAATGACAGCTTTCGCCACTACCATTTTTGTGACTTCTGCAACTTTCCGAGTGTGAAAACAGACAGGCGTTTGTCAGTGCAGAAAGCCTGTCTGTGAACGTCTGATGGGGATGCAGTATCTGGGTTGGAAGCATGGGCAGGAAGTGATCTTAGGGCATCAAAATCTCAATGCAGGCAAAGTGAACTTTGTTTTGTTCTGCCCCTGACCAAGGCACTTAACCTTTAATTGTAGCAGTGGGATTAAACGCAGAGGCTGAACCTCGGCTGGCCCTTGTGTGGTAACTGACATACATCCTCTTTCCCTGAGCGCAGCCGAGTGAAGTGCTGCCACACAAACCTAACACGATAAAGAGGGCACAATGATCAACCGCTTCCTGAGAAGGTCACTAACATTTACAATAATCACCAGTCGGAGCCTTGTTTGTCTCTCAGTCAAGCTCTGGACCTGCTAAAGAAACACATTTATGACATGTTGAAACCATGACACCCGGTTATGTAAGCCTTTGGGTTGACTACTTAGTCCTCTATTATCAAAAACAGACTGTCTGTGCATATAATGGTTCACACTCTTTGGTCTGTACTTGTGTTGCTTGTGGATAATGTGATCAATAACATTGTATCTTCCTTGCCCAGGAGCTCTGGTGGGCTAAGGGATGTGATGGGGGAAACGGACAGTTTGAGGAAGTGGACAGAACAACAGCTACGTAGCTCAGCCCAGGCGCACACACAGGGCGATGAGCTGTTAAGTTCCCTGTTGCAGGACAAAATGGTAGTATGTCAATATGTATCTATGTGTGTGTTCTTTAGTCTGTGGTAAAGTTCCCAAATTACACAGATTTTCTCGGAAATCTCAGGATTACAGATTTCCAGGTTATTCCCTCTTTTTTCTAGGAACCTTCAAACCAGAATTCTTGGAAAGCCTGAGAATTATTGTGCAAAGTTGTCAGTTTTTGGCTACCCTTGCCTGTTATAAGGTGCGTGGGTATGACCCGTGCAGGTGGAGGTGGAGGGTAGACTTGGTAAGCAGCTCAGCCTGCTGTCAGACCGCGTGGAGAGAGCAGAGAGACGGCTGGAGACGGAGCACCAGGCTGAAAGGGCGAACCGTGCAGAGACTCCACTCCACGGCAGGATCAGGACTGTGGAGACCTACTTCCAGGAAGAGCTGCAGCGGATCAAACAGGACTACCAATCAGGTCCCTTCTAACTCGCTCAAAAACACTGTCAATCAATTATAATACGTCAGTAAAGAAAAACAAGCCTAATTGGACAGAACAGTGCCATAAAGTCTGGATGTGTAATCCTATGGCAGCAGTGAGCTTTCAGCAAATGGGTTTTTAGCTTTAATTTGAGATCCCTACTAAGCATTGTGTGAAAGGTTTGCCATTTTCACTTGCTTTACCTACCTTACTTCACCTACCTTACTTCACCTAACTTACTTCACCTACCTTACTTCACTTACCTTACTTCACCTACCTTACTTCACCTACCTTACTTCACCTACCTTACTTCCCCTACCTTACTTCACTTACCTTCATTCACCTACCGTACTTCACCTACCTTACTTCACCTTTATATGAACAGACATTTGTGTGGATCCTACAGCAGGACCGCCAACATTCTCTTGTTAGAGAGTCTGATTAATTTACGGTAACTATTTTGTAACAAAATATGTAACTTGGTTGTTTAGAAGTTTGGGTATACGTATACATTATTCTTCTTGATAATTTGTATTCTGATAAAACATTGCAGACCCTACGCAAATACATACATGAATGCCTTTTCCCGGTGAATTAATTCTTTGTTAAGAGAAAAACGTAAGCACAGCAGGAGGTGGCATTTGAAGCCCATTTCATCCTGAAACTGATGTACATCTACCCAAGGAGCGGGTTATGTGGGCTGTGCGGGGTATCTGAACAGAAGCGATGGAACAGCTAAGTAAATAAAACCAGCTACAAACCCAGTCATGAAAAACTGAGACAAATGCCTCAGCCCTGGCAACGTACACTTCCTAGTCTCTGAAGGGTAGGGGAGAGGCAGAGAACAACTGACGTTCCACAGCAACATATAGCAGAGTGTGTGGGAACGTCTATTAAGGCTTTCTGCATGGGCTGACCAGCAAGTGGCCTAGCGGTAAGGACACCTGACCAGTAACCAAACGGTGGCCAGAGCAAATCCCAGAACTAGCAAGGCATTTCATTGCTGTGTAAATGCTAATGTTTTCTCAGTCAACTTGATGAAAATAGGGTAATATAAATATATATATATATATATATACAGCATATGTCAACTGTAAATGATGTATAAAAATATCTAGCATTTAGAAAGCAGCATGTTCTCTAATTGTATGGGACTGACTTTCCATGTCCCTTCTCTGATGACCAGGGTTCCTGGATATCCATGATGCCATAGACTCACTGAGGCACATTGTGGATTCCAAAGCCCGGCTGGACATGGAAACGGTCCAGAAGGATATCAAACAGATACATCTGAAGATCGCAGAGCTGAGAGATGTGTGAAGCCACACGTTTATGCCCTGGTGTGCATGGTGACACAGACCAGTACTGACTTTTGATATTTATTCAAGATTACTTTTTATCTTGAATCATACCATAACATCTACATTGAAGAAATACAAGCAAATGCCTACAAAATTGTTGGATGGTGCTTCCTCTTACCCTAAAGACAATCTTTCAAACATACGGCCGTAGCAACTAATTTCATTTCAATTTGAGATTTTTTTAGGCCTAAAACTTTTACTGAAGATGGATGCAATACTGACTGGTCTGTCATCCCCAGAAAAGATACCCAGTGTCTGGGGGGGTCAGCTGATTGCAGACATCAGGCAGTTATTACATAAAAAAAATATGAAAAGCAATAAATCTATTGTAGCTCTGGAAAAGTTGTGATAAGAAGATTTATATCTCTTATGGACATAGTGGTTTGGAAGAAAAAAGTTAGATGCACATAGTTTTCTGGCAATAACACAAATCTGCAATGAGCCCCTAGTCTTGTGATAGACAAATAATGGATTTTCTAATGTTATTTTTGAACCTTTACATAAAGGTTTCCATCTCTTGTTGATTTCCCAAATAAACCCTTTTTCCATATTTGTCAATAAACTTACTCTGAAAATCCACTGTCTGACTCTTTTACGTTAAGTATGAAGAAAAACGTTTGATACTTTAGGCAGAAATGAAAGAGTAACCTTCAAACGCGTTATTTGTTACGATTGAACATTTGTGTAGACGGGTGACCATTTCTATTCACTCGACCGAGTGATATTTTTTTGTTGGTAATGACTGTTAGCAACATTCGTAGGTATAGCTAAATTACTTGGCTTAGTGATCTGCACGTGATTAACATTGCATGATCATTTGAATATTTCCCTCATATTTCCCTACTACTACCGCAGTAGGATATCGTACTTTCGCTTTTGTTTAAACTTAAACTGAAAGCAGTGTTGGACAAACTTCAGTTTTTTTATTCTCACTCCCGTCTAGGTAAGAAAACATTAACTTTTAAGTACAATATTAACCTTAACCAAAAACGATTTGGGGCTGAGAGTGACACTTAATTCATTTCGTTTTTTTCGCGGTTATGGTTCATTCAATTGAGTCGTATGTTTCTTAAGCACCGTAAGTGAGGATCTAATTATATATGATGAACCCATACAGTAGGCTCACTTAAAAACAAATGAAACAGATTTGTTTACGTTCAAATTTGGCTTTAATTGGCTAATCTGTAAAAAGTGTTCGTCCAAGTCAAAAATGTCAACCAAAATTAGTTTTTAGTAGTTAATAAATGAGCTATGGTGAAGAGTGGGCCTAAAGTTAGGTTTAATCTAATATATTGTACTGACCTAATTGTGTCTGTATGAGCTATGGAAAACTAAAAACAAATTAAAGTGTTCATCCAAGTCAAAAATGGAAACCAAAATTCGTTTTTTGGTTGTAATAAATGAACTATGGTGAGGAGTCGGCCTAAACTTAGGTTTAATCTAATATATTGTACTGAACTAATTGTGTCTGTATGAGCTATGGAAAACTAAAAACAAATAATTTTGACCAGGACATAACATGTAGCTACTAGCAGCCAATTCAAATAACGTGAAATCTCATTCTTTCCATCCATCAGACGATGTCTCTGACCTTCTTTGGCTGGGACGTGACGTACGACGACGATTCCCTGCTGTTGGAGCTGAGTGCCGGGCAAGAGCCTCAACGGGAGCACGTCTACACCATGTACCACGGCACAAGTGTTCAGACGGCACGGAAAATTATCGCCGAAGGCTTTCGCCAGTCTCCCGACGGCATGCTCGGCCCGGGTGTGTACGTGAGCCGCAACCAGCGCAAGGCCGAGCGCTACCCGCTGAACTCGCCCGCCTCGGACCGCGTGGTGCTGGAGCTAAACGTGAGTGCCGGCCGCGTGAAGCGCATCGACAAAGACAACCATCCGATGCAGAAGAGCTGGCACGGGGCTGGATACGACACGGCATGGGTCCCCCCCAACTGTGGCATGCGCTCCGTGCCCAGCGGCCTGGAGGAGGACTGCGTGTTCGACCCCCAGCGCGTGGAGGTCACCGGCATCGCCCTGGCTCCCCACCCCACCACCGGGGCTGAGCTGAGGCAGCTGCTGTCACAGAGGCGGGCTGGGGCCGGGCAGGGTAGTGCTGGAAGGGGTGCGGCGGCGGGGGCGTGCGCCCTGTGCAGGATGACCACACCGGGCCTCACACACACCCTGCAGCCCTGCTGGGGCTGTGGACAGAGCATCTGCACCTTGATGACCAGACACTCCTGCTCTCCCAGGGCCTGATGGTGATGGAAGAGCAGGAGGGGGGGGTATTTCTCAGTTTACTCATTGGGGCAGGGAGGGATTGTCCGTGGGGGTGTATTCGTCAGTTGAATGACCTTGCAAAAACAATGCAGGGAAATGTACGAATGTACCCACACTCACCAGCCACCAGCATTAGGTACGCCTGATTATAAACATTGAAAGCCAAACAGCCAATGATGTGTTTGCGTCTGAATCTATAAAGCATGTAGACATGGTGGAAAGGTTTAGTTGCTGGTCGACCACACATTAGAACGGGGAAGATGTGTGAATACTGTTGTTGGTGCCAGACATGGTGGTTCCAGCATCTCGGAAAAAGCTGTGCTTATCAGCACTTACTGTCTTTTGTTTACAGAGAATGGTACATAACATCCAGTGAGTAGCAGTTAATAAGTTAGAGGACAATGTCCCGAAACGTTCAAGCAGACAGAAAGGCCACAAATCTTCAAATAACGACCCTTTACAGCGGTGAGGAATGCGTACGTGGAGACGTGGAGGCAGGAAGGGGGTACACCATGCCACAAAGGTGTACCGTATCAAGTTTCTATTGAGTGGTTTTATTTTGTTTTCTTGCACTGTAAATTTGAACATTTTAAAATCGACTAAATCACAGAATCCGAATATACACCCAATAACCTTGAATCTCAGGTAGTGTTTATGGGCCTAATCTTTTCTGTTTTTGTTCAGTATATTACAAATCATGTGATCTGAATGTATCTCCTGAATAAACCCATGTTGTCTGACTTTTTGATCTCAGGTCTCTACATTAGGGCCTAGTTGGCCTGTGGAGATATATGGTGCATTTTACACCCCAAAGAGTGCTGGAAAGAGCAATAAAGACACTTGGTTTTGTATGTCCGAATTTTATTCCTAAAGTATCTGTGTAGACTAAATCACATATTTCAAGTTAAATGCCTTTTACTTATGCGGTTTGTTGCCTTACATAAAGCACTATAACATGAGACACATTGAATGTGTTCCAGCATTAATAAAAAATGAAGTGTTCAGTTGTATATCCACACTAAGGATGGCAGCGTAAGTCCCTTCTGTGACACATGTTGCCAACGCATTAGAGGCCACAGTTCAGGCACCACAGCCTCAGCATGCAGTGCCTACCACACCTGAATCTTCTGGGTTGCATACCACTGGCAGAGTTCCTAAACCTCTTTACGGTTCAGTCCTGGCTCGGGCTTGGAGCATATACTTAAAGCACGTGTCTTCCAAACAAGTGGGTTGACAGCAAATAGATATTTATATGAAATGGTAGAATTCCACTCTCTTAAGGCGACACCCGGAAGCAAATATTAACATAGATCCTGATCGGACAAAGGCACTCTGCTTTCTGCCAGATAAACAGCATATGGTGATATAATCCAGAGGAAAAAATTGAAGGGAATAAATAAGGGGAGAGATCACTGACAAACCAAAACATCCACAGGGGGGTTCAGCAAAGTTTGGTTAGCAACTAATTACATTCCCCCAAATATTGCCACAGCAAAAGCCCACAAAATCCTCTCTCAGAACATGTAAAACAATGAGTGGTGTGGAGCAAAACAAAAAGGCAAACCAAGTTATAACAGACAGTGAAGCGAAACTGGAACATAGACAAGATGAAAAACTTAGGGAACAAACTTCCTCAAATGTTTATTAAAATCAAGCAGGTGAGAACAACTACTGCTGTTGCTCTTCCAACAGTTTCAAACCAGCCAAATCACACTGCTTTCAGATCTTAAATTGCAGCTGGGTCATCACAGAGGAATGATATCCTGGCTAACAAGGTCACCAGTACATGTGAGAAGTAATTCAACTACTTCCAAGTGCAACCAGACAAATAATGTTTTTAGGCAAAGAAGTAAAAAAAGAAAAGAAAATGTATTTTAACTTTAAGTCAGGCACTGTGTATAATACGTCCCCCTAAGAAAACAAATACATACCTTATTTAAAAAGAAAAAGTCTAGGTACCAAACAAAAAGCTCAAATGTATGAGATTTACACCATGCAAATTGAACTGAGAATTTCTGTAAATTATACTGTAAAGGATAATTGGGATGGATTGGAAATGAAAGTCTACAAATAGTTAATTATTGTCAGTGTACTCAAATTCAGTAGGTTTGGCAGGAGAAACAAACTATCTAGCAAATCAGTAGATGTAACTAATAATGCTTTTAAACAAAGAAGTTTATCGCTTTTGTAACTAAGAGGCCATAGGTGAGATTGTTGCTGTAATACAATCTTATATACAAGTGTAAATGCATCTGCAGGTAATGTTTTAACAACTTTCAAACACTCGTCACACAATTGTTTGAAGTTCCTGATAATATTCCCTATTTAATCTTTCTTGCTGCTCGGTCTATCAGCTTGCATTGCCTAGTAATCTCATACTCACTTTAGATACTTGCAGTACTGGACTGGAAAATATATGTCTTGTTTTGTAAGGAATAAGGAAGAGGAATTAAGTTGGGTTATTGTTCAACTTCTCATAATCAAGTGGTGTTATTGTTAGAGGTCTTGTAAACATCAGAAACAAAATTCTAGACAGGACCCCTTCAAAAGTAAGTCTTTAACAGTGTTCATAATGAGTTTTTGGACCAGCAAACTTATGAAATAACACATCGGTTATTGTCGACAAATATCCCCTGCTGGTCCAAGCATTTATTACTAGTTAAATCAGGGCTTAGTGGTTTGTCTCAACATATAATGTTGCTGTATGCTATGATGTGGATCTGGGTCTTTCCAAATGCATTCATATGTTTTGGGCTGAATGTGTTTGTAGTGCCACTGAAGAAATGAAATAAGATACCTTGGAGGATTTGCCAACATATTACAACGTTGGACAATAAGGAAACACCCGGCAATAAGTGCTTCAGATGACAGTTGTTCCCAAAGCACAGTTTCATACGGGCAAAAACTTGTCATTGCAAAGTAACTGTATATTAAGGAGGTCCCCTGCTTGGCCTCTGTTAGCTAGAATTATCCCCTGGTTAGGACTGAATTATCCCCTGGTAAGGACTGAATTATTCCCTGGTAAGGACTGAATTATCCCCTGGTAAGGACTGAATTATCCCCTGGTAAGGACTGAATTATCCCCTGGTAAGGACTGAATTATCCCCTGGTAAGGACTGAATTATTCCCTGGTGAGCACTGCCTACCAAAAAAATCTACTGCATAGAAATCCAGGCAATACACAAAGAGACAGGACTCAGACAGGGATTGAGGTTTAGTTGATATATTGTTGACTTCAGGTCATGCGTTGTCTGCAGAGTGGCTAGTTGGCTGCGGGTGGATGAGGTCACCCCGACGTGAGCAGCGCGTGGAACGTCAACAGTCGGCCATCTGAGCTGGCTTTGGCTTGATCTACCAGGGTCTGGAGAAAGAAACAATGCTAGACTGAACAAGTTACAGAAAGCGGTTTTAAGTGTTCAGTGTGTACAGCTACCTTCTCTTCTCTCCCATTATCTACATACATGTAACATAGACTACAACAACATACACCATGTATAACCCGCTACATAGAATACAACAGCATTCACCAAACTCTCAACATGATACCGTGAACCTGACTCCCCACTTCAAAGCTCATTGTTTAGACCGATCGATCAATCAATACACATAGTGAATACACTTCCTTCCGCTAGAATTAACATTTTATTTCACACACACAAATACTTAAGAACACAAGAAGAGCAGCGTTCCTCGTAATCTCTGTATCCCCATCGTGCCAATGCCTGCAAAATGTCTCGTACTCTGTACTCACATCCATCGACTGTAACTAGTTCATTCTGTACTCACATCCACCAACTGTAACTGGTTCATTCTGTACTCACATCCACCAACTGTAACTGGTTCATTCTGTCCTCACATCCACCAACTGTAACTGGTTCATTCTGTCCTCACATCCACCAACTGTAACTGGTTCATTCTGTACTCACATCCACCAACTGTAACTGGTTCATTCTGTACTCACATCCACCAACTGTAACTGGTTCATTCTGTACTCACATCCATCAACTGTAACTGGTCCATTCTGTACTCACATCCACCAACTGTAACTGGTTCATTCTGTACTCACATCCATCAACTGTAACTGGTTCATTCTGTACTCAAATCCATCAACTGTAACTGGTTCATTCTGTACTCACGTCCATCAACTCCTGGTCGTCTTTAGCGTGCAGGTGGCGTAGGAGGTACCAGCGGGCCACAAACAGCACAGTCTCTGGGTAAGCCTGTGAGGGGGCGTACACCAGCCTCTCCAACAGACGTCTGGTCTCCCTGAATGACCAATCCGGGGAGGCCGAAAAGGTTGAGGAAGGATTAAGATGTTTAGGCAACACATTCAGGGTTAGTGGGAAGATGTGCAAGGGAGATAATGGGTTTGTCCCAATGATATCATGTTCATGCAAAAGTATGCTTTTGTTCCAGTTCCTATAATCAATTGGCAGTGCGGAGACTTGTCATTGGTAGTCATGCAAGTAACCTCTTCATATTTCATGGGGCCCAGCTGTCTGAGAAGGGTAGCAGGAGGACTCACCTGGCGGACATCTTAGCGGAAAACTGAAGCAGCGCCTGAATGAGCAGAGCAATGGGGCAGGGGTCCAGCTTCAGAGCCTCAGTGGTCGCCTCAAGGACCAGCTCCTTCCATTCCTCTCCAGGGGTGTTTGCCTGACACACATACACACAGTAAAATATCTACAAAATACATAGAAGGCGAATCTCCCTTAAAGAGTTAAAGCTTTTTATACATGTATATATACATATATGTATATATACATATATATACACATATATATATATATATATATATATACCTATATAAACATATATATATATATATTAATTAATTACTTAAACAGTTAAATGACTTATACATACATAAAACAATGCAACATTACACTTTTTAAGTAATTGTCTGAGCTAGAAGGTTTTGTACCGTCTTTGTAATCTAATTTGAGCTTGGGATAAAAGAGCAGCGGGTGTTGCAAAAAGAGAGAAAATGAAGCGAGAGTGGGAGGAAAAACATGTGACGCCTAATCCAAACCTGCCTTTTAAAAGCTCTCCATCCACTGAGGCTGTTTAAAAGCACCAGAGTGTTGAAAGGGATGAGTACTGGAGAAAAGCTACCGTCAGCCGCCGTTGACTATGACTGCTGCTGTTAGCATTTCCACCTGGCCTTGGACCGTGGTGCCACCCTGTCCTGTAGCCCCTCCTACTGACACTCATCTCTCCTCTCCGGTCTGCCAAGGTGTGTGTGTGTGTGTGTGGATGTGTGTGTGTTATCCGTCTCTAGCCTGCAGTCTGGGTGGATCATCGTTACTGTGTGCTCGCTGACGTCCGTCTCTGTGTTAGGGAAGGGGCGGGAGATGCTGTCTGTTTTGTAAAGGCAGCTGTGTTCATGTTTACAGTTAACAGGCGGTCAAAGATTATTCCGAGAAAAGGGGTTCCCACCTCAGGAATCGCATGCCCACCTTCCTGGATTAACCTGTCATAGATATGTAATAATAATCTAGATCCCCAAAATTCATCAACCAAAAATATTTCTTATATATATAGTACCATGAGTACGAAAGCCAACTGTCATTTCTCAAGAGGGACTTCAGACCTGAGAATGCAGAATGGCAAGTTTGTGCATATTGGTTTGTTACTTGTCATCATTCATCTCAGAGTAAACTAAACATGCACCGTCATCGTATACACCTTTTATATAATAAATAATTGACCATTCACCAAAGTAGCTATGGGAAAAACATCCAACAAAGTATCTGCTGATGAGGGTCATAACCCGTTTCCTATTGAACATATTTAAACGCTCTGCGTTCCCCTCTAGTAGACAGTGTGCTCTCTAAAGTGGACCTTCCCTCTAGAGGGGCAGAATTAAGAAAGCGAGAGCCTGTTTTAAGTCCCCGTCAGCGGAAGAGAGACCCACCATGCAGGGGCCGAGGGCCAGGAGGGCCAGGCTCAGCAGGCTGGCCGTCTTCCCACTGTGGAGGCCCAGCTGAGAGGCCAGCTGCAGGCTCTGTCGGTAGGCCATCACTGCCTGCACCAGCAGACCCTGGGTACGGTACACCTCGGCCAGCCACTGACAGACGACAGGGGGAGAAGGAGCTAAACACGCAGTACTGTCCAGACTCCGGGCCAATGTCTTCCGGATGGGACTGGATTCATGAGTCCAGACCGCGTCACCGGTGGTTACGAGACTCACATGCCAGGCCGCCACCGAGGTGTGATTGGCCAGGACGGCACTGCTCAGTTGTTCCACGACGGAGGCTGGCAACGCTGTACCGGCGCCGGACACCAGGAGGCGCTCACACTGCACCTGCCTCAGCAGGAGCACCAGAGCGGGGTGCTCCGGAGATACACTCAGGACCTTTAGGGGGGAGGAGGTGGGGTAGGGTAAGGGAGGCGGAGGGAGGAGAGATAGCGCCTTAGAATTGCAGTGTCATCACGTACGAGTCTCAGTTGTGAGAGTCTGTGTGTGTGTGTGTGTGTGTGTACCTGAGAGCACAGGGCCTCAGCCTCCTGTAGCTGGCCTGCCTGTGTCAGTCCGGTCACAGCCTGCTGCAGCACCCAACCCTCCAGAGCCAGGGGCCGCTCCACCGCATCCACACACCGCACTGCGCGCGCACACACACACGTCATGAGCAACAGTTCAACTTCATTGCAGGCCACTGCAAATTTTCCATTAGTGATCTCAGGTAACCAATATCCCTCAACTCAACCTTACAGTAACTGGGAGTACATAAACCCCTAACCCCAAATGCATCACACAGACCCACCTTTCTCTGACACCACAGCCATGAGCACCTGCTCCAAGCCTTGTCTGCGGGGGGCGGAGCCAGACAGGTAGCAGGCTGTGTTCTCTGTGTGACAGGCGGCCATAAGCCCCGCCCATGCCGCTGCATCATCTGAAAGACAGTGATAGAATAGGGAAGCTCTTTCACTTTATACCCACAATAAAATGTGAACTGTTGCTGTGCTGATTGTCATCCACTTGATTCATATTCAGCAGTATGTGACATATCTAAGATTTACCCAACAGACACAGTCATGTGTTGCTATGAAAACAAAATGAGCCCTTCTGGGTCATCCAGGACACCAAGACCACTACAGAACCACCACCAATATCATACAGCTAGAAAAACAACAACAAAACTGGACATCTGTCTGATTTTGGACACTAGGAACACACAAATCCAGATCTGTAATCGGTTAGGTAATAAATTATTGTAAAAAAGGCAGTATGAGTACTGGGCCTAACATGAGATAAATCCAGAGGTTATATTATTTTGTAAAAAATACAAGATGATATGGAGGCCCCAACAGCTCAGACACTTGATTCTGAAGTCAACAAGAGAAATAGGCACAGTCCTGTAACTCTCCGATTCTCCTGTAGAGGGCAGACTCATCAAGCTTTCTCTCCTTAAAAAACCCTACGAGACGCTGTATTGCTGAGAAAATAGTACACACGTGTTAATGAAACGCTTGACCTTTCCCTAGCTTGTCAACATATCTGTGAGCAGTTCGCAGCTTGTGTTGGGATGTAAAGGCTGTCAAAGTCTGTGTGTGTGTGATGTTATGCTACCCTCACCAGGGCAGAGAAGCACAGCCCTCTGGATGGTCTTCAGGGCGTTGTGGCCGCGGTCCTCCCCAGAGTGACGGCCACAGGCCAGCTGGTTCACACCGCTATACAGCACTGCTCTCTGCAGACACACGTGTAATGGCATAGGACACACCGGCTCAAATATAAAGTCAAGGGGGACATTTAAGGGCAGTTTGGAGGAGATAAAGGCATGGTTGCTAAAGGGTGGACTTTATGGGTGGGGGGCTTGTCGGATGGTGGTTCTGAGGTGATGGGGGTCTTGAGTGGTGTTGTTGAGGGGTAGTTCTGAGGTGTTGAATGGTGTTGTTGGGGGGTAGTTCTGAGGGGCGGGGGGTAGTTCTCAGGGGTTGGGGGGTAAATACCTTTCCTTGGGTCATGCTTGACAGACACGCAACTTGGCCTGCTATCGCACCTCCCTGGAACACACAAGACTAGCAGATCATGTACGGTGCCAGCTAAGAGAATTGGAACAGGTTTTCAGGGCTTGTGAGGTGACGTACATAGGCCTTCCTGGGGGAGTACTGAGGCACCAGCCTGGAAAGCAGGGCCCACATGGAGGGGTTTCCAGGGTTACTGCAACAACACAACAACAGAACATGTGTTGTTATTGCCTAGATCTACACCAGTATAAGACACACGGGACAGTACCTTCACCATCAACTACTACAATTTGCCGTCCCTGGATTCTAGACACAGCCTGAAGTTGTAAACTCTGTAGCCACAAAGTGAGATTCCACACTCAATAGCCACAAACACCGGGCTAGTCAAGTGATCGACGGTGTGGTTTCAAATCACATTGTTGATTGTTGAGTTGAACAGTTGGTCGCAAAAGTAGCCTGTGACAACGAGGGCACAGCTGTGCAGTACGTACAGCCCCCCCCCCCCCGGCGTCAGACCAATGAGAAACCACGGTGGTCCTCTGGGCTTGGCGGCGGTGTGCCTGAGGTACCTGTGGACGGCCCGGGAGGCCTCTCTCTGCACGGCGCTGTAGTTCCCCTGCAGGGCCAGCAGGGCGCAGGTGAGCAGGCAGCGTTGCTCCGGCGAGGCGCCGCCCTGCTTCTGCAGCTCACCGAGGGCGGCGCTGGCCAGCGTGCCGTCCCCCCGGACCAGGCCCAGAGCGCACAGGCACAGCAGGGACTCGGCCGCCGGCTCCTTCAGCATGGAGCTATGGCCACACACACACACACACACATTACTCACTTTAGATCTACCAGTGTGTTGATGAGGGGGAAGCAGCGACAGGAGGGACTCACCTTTTGAAGAGCAAGGTCTTAGCCGAGTCCAAGTTCCCCAGTCGGTGCTGCAGGAGGGCCAGAACGGTCAGGATGTGGGCCTTCTCCCGCTCACTGGAGGCTACCGTCAGAGCCTTCTCATAGGCTGAGAAGCAGGATCCATACGTAAACAACAGATCCATCTATTATTAACGCGTGGGTGGGACTTCCAACTCCACCCTTTTATCCCAATTGACCACTTGGTTGGTCATGTGACCACAGGTGTGAGCAGCCAATGAGTTACACCGAATTCCACCCGTCAACACGGACTCAGTGGCGGTGCCCATAAGGTTGCTAACGCTGCAACGGTACAGATTCCTTACGGCCCCTCACCGCTGATGCTTTCTGGGACGCGTCCCGCTCTACAGTAGGCCAGCGCCAGGCCGACCAGGTCGTGGAGCTCCTCTAGTGGCGTGGAGGAGTAAACACGGACCGCCTCCTCCCACCGGCCCGTGTTGCTGTGTGGAGGGGGACACGCCACGCTCACTTAAACAGAAAACAACTAAGCAAAACCCGTCCTGTCAAGTCGATGGGTCCATCATTTGTGTGTGAAGGGCCAACGAACCAGAGAGCACGGCCATAGCATCCCCGAGAGAAGGCCAGTAGCTCCACAGCAGGGGTCTCCTGAAGCAGCTCCACTGCCCTGGGGAGGAAGACAAGCGACATCATATCGCTGTGCGAGGCAAGTAAGCACGAACGGACAGACACACTAGCCAGAGACAAAGAACACCTCAGGTAAGCCAGCACGGCCTGCTTCTTCAGCTGCAGGTGCTCGTTGAGGAAGCCCAGCATGATGAATGCCTCGGGGTCTGTCTGAATGCGCTCTACCACCACAAAAACAAAGGCAGTTCAACCAGTTCATTTCGAGATTTCCATTCAGGATCATGAAGCTTTCTGTCATACTGTGAAAATGAGGAAATGCACAACATTTTAAATGCCAAGCCACTCTGTAAAAGGCCGTTGGATGGGAGTCTGTACCACACACCTGTGTACTTGCTCAAAGACACCTGAGCAGCAGACACCGCGTTCATCTGGACAATGTTGTAGCGGTAGAGCTCTGAGTCCCGGTTACTCTTATCCAGCAGAGTGGCACAAACCCAGTGAGCATAGCCTTTCACCCCCTCCGTCTGTGTGGGAGAGAGAGGAGAGTGGGAGAGAGAGGCAGGAGCACAGAGAGTGGGAGAGAAAAGGAAAAGAACGGGGGAGTGGGAGAGAGAAGGAGGAGAACAAAGGAGGTGAATAAAACCAGACAAAAAAAAAAAAAACATGTAATACCATTACAGAATTCCTCATTCCAGTAGTTGCCAAGTTTCAGAGGAGTAAACAGAGGAGTGTGTCTTACATGGGCACTGAGTTCCGTGGTGTGTCTGAACAGGTCCATGGTGTCATAGCTCCCCACTGTCTCTGCAATGAGGGCCTGATGCCACACGGGGATCAGAGACAGACAACAGCAGAGAGCAGAGAGGGGTGGTGAGATCATTCCCAGGGAACATGGAGAAATACCAGCCAGTGTGATTAGGATGTCCAGGGCCTTGCAGGGAAGACGTACGGTACCTGTCCAATCCAGCAGTTGACATACAAGGGTTCCAAAGACTGGGCAATCTTAAAGGCTTCATGGGAGAGCTGGGAATCCAGAGTACAACGAATCATTAGCATGTCACACAGATGATCCATCTGCATTTAACTCATTTGAGTTTAGAGACCATTAAAACCATCACAGTCAAACATGGCACAGGATTTATCTACGCACTGCGTGGCTTCATGTCTAATACACCACTGTCAATACTTGCACGCATTTAACAAAAAACAACACAGGAAAACGAAACTGAGGGAACAATTACACCGTTACACTACAGAGGCCGATGGTGTCTTCCAACGTGAGTAGTAAACATTGATTCAGGAGCACACAAGTACATTTCAACCAGACAGAGACCAGCTCAACGTACCTCGACATTGGCCTTCTTCAGATACAAAGCCCCCAGGTTTGTCCAGGCCACAACATTCTAGAATGGAAGGAAAATAGGCGTTTAGAACGCAGTGTATATAAACGGGGTACGACGAGTATGACGAGTCGTACTCACATTGGGTTCCACCTGCACCGACTTAATAAAGCTGTGTTGGGCCAGGGCGTAGTTCTCAAGACCTAAACACGAGGGGGGGACACCTTCAGCCACGGGTGCCTTATGAACGGACAAATATCGACCATACAACAGAACACCTTGGGTTCAGCCAATCACAGCCAACGTACCTCTGCTCATGGCGAATACCCCTAAGGAGTTCCAGTAGCAGTGGCTGGAACTGTCCTGCATGACGGCCTTCTTCACACACTGAGAACAGAGACCGAGGGCACACAACCGACACATCACACATCAGATTACACCGTCAGTAGTTGACTGCGTCCATCTCCACCGAATCCCTGATGGACACGCGTCCAGCCCGGCCCAGCGTCCTACCTGCAGGGCCTTCTCCAGGAGTAGGCTGGGCTCCTCCCCCGGGACACGGGGTGCAAGGCGGGCCTGGTGGTAGTAGTTGAGGCCCAGGTCGTGCCACAGACCGGAGCTCCGGGGCATCAGTTTGACAGCATGCCCGTAGCACCTGCCCACAAAGACACCGAAACCACTCCTGAACATTGGGACGCCGCGAGCGAAACCCCCCAAATAGTTCTCAGCAGGGGGCGCTGTTGGACCACTCTAGAGGGGGTCACGTGTTTTGTGCAGCTCGTGCCGCGTGGTCTGGGGATCTTGATCTCCCCGGAGGTCATAGCCAATCAGACACTCAGACTCCATCCCACAGTCTGTACATGCACCGATCACGTGCTCGTGGATTGGTCAGAATCTGCCTGCCAACCCGGCATTGGTCATAAGGTCTGAGAGTGGGAGGACATGTATGCATGGGGAGGGTATAAACATGTAGGAGTCATTGTTGTTGGTCGGCTTGGCTATTTGGTGTACCTGTGTTTGCATCATTATACATGTGTTTATGTCTGTTAGGAGCCTCCAGGGATTTTACTATAATACATGTTGCCTTTGTTAATAAAACCAGAGCTGTGTGTTGTGTGCTGTCAGGTAACGCATGTACAGTAATAAAAAGCTGCTTTGCAGTGGTTTATCAGTGTTAGCAGTAATGCTAACAACACTGATGAGGAATAGCGCTAATCCCCTTGACTACTGAGCAAAGTCAATAGGACGGGACGCATCTCTCAACCCTCTTATATTCTTGTTCCTTTATTTCCCATGTCTGTGCCCTAACAGAACCGCTTCTTTGTACATCTTTATCCTTATCGACCTGATTTCTGTGGGCCTGCCGGCAAGTTATTCTCCCTGGTTGCTCTCGTGTAACCAGGCTGGTGTCAGCAGTTCACAAGCTAACCGAAACAAACAGCCAAGACGCTCTTTACTGTATCTTTACTGACAATTATCCTCGAAGCGCCATTGCTCAAGTTCTACTTAAGTCATGCGTTTCCTACCAGAACACTAGTGTCCAGCCAGCGTCAGAGCCTCACCTCTCCCCCACTCTGAGAATGTGTCCCTGGTTGAGGAGGTGGTTCTGGCCTGGGGGGTCCAACCCAGTCAGGGGGCCTGGCACTACAACCCTGGCCCGACTGGGTGCCACGGAGCTGACGGAGGTGCAGGCGTCTCCCAGTAACTTCCACAGGCAGGACAGGTCCGGGCGTAGCTCTACGGCCCTGGGTAGACAGATGTGGGGAGGGGATGTCAAGTGTCAAGTCACAAATCTGTGCAAATTGATTCAGTGCAAAACACTGTTTAGAAGTGAATAATAAAGTCCTCACATCCCGGGGAATTTAACATGTAGTACTAGACCTGCTGGTGTGTAACAGAGAGTCTTCACATACCAGGAATGTAACATGTAGTACTATACCTACTGGTGTGTAACAGAGAGTCTTCACATACCAGGAATGTAACATGTAGTACTATACCTACTGGTGTGTAACAGAGAGTCTTCACATACCAGGAATGTAACATGTAGTACTATACCTACTGGTGTGTCACAGAGAGTATTTACATACCAGGAATGTAACATGTAGTACTATACCTGCTGGTATGTCACAGAAAGTCCTCAAATACCAGGAATGTAACATGTAGTACTAGACCTGCCGGTGTGCCACAGAAAGTCCTCACATACCAGCAATGTAACATGTAGTACTAGACCTGCTGGTGTGTCACAGAAAGTCCTCACATACCAGGAATGTAACATGTAGTACTATAGTACTTTATCCCTTTTGACGCTGAGAGTTTATTTCCCCATTAATAGCCTGGTGTCATTTTAATATCGACCTGACAAATTCCCTCTCACTAATGGCCGTTACTGAGTTCCAGTAATCCTATCCAATGTTGTGCTCCTCTGGGATCCTGGGAGGACGGAGGAAGTCTAACCTGAAGAGGTAGTTAATGGCCCTCTGGATGAGATCTACGGCTCCACCATCTCTGCAGTCCTCGATCAAGCCTTTGGCTAACGACAAGAGACATTCGCCAAGACCTGGTGGCAGCGCGCACACACACAGTTTAGAAGAGTCTAAATATGACACATGCAAGCTGCACGTCTGTCACAACAGAATGGAGATCAGGCATCAGACAAGGAAAAGTGCCCGTTTGTCCCCCCTTTACGGTGCGCACACACACACACACACACACACACACACACCTTTGAGTGCTGGCACGTAGTCCTCCCTCGCTGTGATCTGCAGGTACTCTGCGGCCGCCTCTTTGAACTTGCCCAGGGTCTGTTTGATGGCCGCCATCTGGTAGAGGCTGTAGATGGAGGACGGGTGGAGCAGTTGGGCCTTGGCGAAGGCCTTCAGGGCCGCGGTAAAGCTCCGGCGGTTCAGGTAGGCCTCCCCCAGACACTCCCAGCACACCCAGTCCTGGGGGTCGGCTCTCAGAGCCGCCTGCAGACTGACCGGGACACATGGATGAGTGTGTGTGTTTTGTAAAAGGGCGTTTCGATGCAAGCGGTAATCACCAGGGTCTTACTCAGCGCAGGCCTGGAGGTCCTGGCCGACCTTCAGATGGTAGAGGCCTCGTCTCATCCAGGCCCATTTAGCTGAACCAGGGGTGGCTCTCTCAATGACGGACTGGAGAACAGCCAGGGCAGTGTCCTAGAGAGGCACAGCAAACCGATTCTCACCACCTCATCCATCAGACCACTATAACTCCTCTAATAGTAGCAGGGGAGAAAAGTCCACCAGGCGAGGAACGTGGTGCTATAGCAGTTGAATAAAATATTATTAGGATTATTCCAGACTTGACACAACCAGACCTTTCGGCCATCGACGGGGCTCTCACCAAGTCTCCCTGCTCCATGCTCAGATCCACGGAGGCAGCCCCCGACTCCGCATCGCTGCCATCCAGCTCATAGGCCCTCCTGTAGCAGCCCCGGGCCCGGCCCTTGTCCCGTGCCACCTCTCGGTAGTAATGGCCCAGGTATCGGAACCCAGCGCCGCAGTACGGATCCAGTTTGGCAGCCTGACGCCAAAAAAAACACCAACGCACGCTAGCTGACACATGGCAATTAACCAATCACTGTGCAGCGCTCTAGCCAGTAAGGCTCCCACAGTCCCTGGCCACCAGGGTGTCCAGAGTCTATAAAACCTCATCCAGGTGATTACCATGTGCTATTTGGAAGACATCGTAACCAGTCAGAAACCTGGTTGCCACGGCAAACGTCAGGGATCTGCTGGTGTGGAAGCATGGAGCAACGGTACCCCTAGACAACGCCACCAGAAACGGGCACGGAGGCTAAACGCTGACCTTCAGCAGATGGTGGTGGGTCTGGCTCCTGTCCCGGCGACTCTCCTCCCCCATGCCCCAGTAGAGCCGTCCCAGGAGGAAGTAGTACTCTCCACAGTCTGGGCTCAGAGCTGCAGCCTGGAGGAGGCTACAATATAAACAAAAAGTGTAACAGAAAGGGGAATGTAACTGGTCTGGTCAAGCAGGCTTTTGGGTAAGGACCGACACACACACACACACACACACCTCTGCTCTGCTAGCTGGTGTTGGCTCTGTGCCATGTGTGCCAGGCCCCTCAGTGCCAGTCCCTCAGCCAAGTCAGGATGAGAGGCCAACAGCTCAGTGGACACCTGTTGAGTACAAGGAAGGAGACACACACAGGAACTCAACATTAATATAGGAACACCATATTTGATACCCACTTACCCGACGCTACTGAAGCTACTTCAGCCTAATCATTAACACTGAATGGAGGGGAGCTGGGCACATATAGCTTACCTGGAATGCCAAGTCAACTTGTCCTTTTTGCAAATACGCTCTTCCTTTTAGAGATAACATGATTGGGCTATTTTTTTCATCTGGATGCTATAAAAAAAATGGAATGTCTGTAAATATTAGATCAGAGAATAAAGGTGCTGAGCTTAGAACCACCAGACTAAAAGACTGTAGGCTGTACCTGCTCAAGGCTCTCCAGGGCTTGGTCTGCAGCGTGTTCATCCCCGGTCCTCACCAGGGCCTCTAGGCGTAGTTTTAGGAGCCTTACCCCAAGCTCCTCATCTCCAGCCCCACTTAGCTTCAGCCCTGAGAGACCACAGCTATGCCTGTCAATGCACTGAACCCTAGAGCCACACCACAACGCACGTCGCTGACATTTTGTGTTAGGCTTAGGTCATTAAAGAAAGGGTAAAAAGACAACAGGCTTTAAGGTACGGCACCTTGGGAACAGGACGTTGAGCAGTCCGAAAATCGGTGCATTTTCAGCTGGGCCTGAGCAAGGCTGCACCAACCCACCAAACTGGAGCGCATTTGCTTCAGTCCTAAGGGCACAAAAGACAGTCAGGTAGATGCTGGCCAACACCCCCCAACAGGCAGAACAAAGCCATGAATCTGTCTACTACAATACCCATAATGCTCACCTCGGGCCAGGTGCTTTATGGCATCTTCACACTTGCCCTCCTCCAGCGCTCTGATGCCCACGCCAAGCTGGCATAACCCACTGTCTGGGTCCATCTCCATGAGGCGGGAGAAACTACGGCCAGCATCCTCACTGCAAACCCCTAGAGGCAAAAACACATGCTGAACACTTAATGGTGCTATCCGTCACATCTTTACCCCAGAACAAATACCCGCACACACCATTTGACTGGTTCCTGGCCTAAAACTATAGTCAATGACT
Organism: Novumbra hubbsi; assembly: GCA_016801125.1. Lineage (NCBI taxonomy): Eukaryota > Metazoa > Chordata > Actinopteri > Esociformes > Umbridae > Novumbra > Novumbra hubbsi. The sequence goes on along the minus strand of JACXGK010001506.1, from coordinate 2,442 downwards.
GACAGTTTTCTGGGCTTATTCAGTGATTACAAACCTGACTTTAGATGCTGGGCGCAAAGGACCTCCAAAGGGTATGTTTGTGTGGGATAGAGGGCCAGCATGGACTCACAGGCCACTTTCATTTTACCCTCTTCATGTGGAAGCTAGGGGAGAGGAGTGTTTCTCCAGTAAGTAGGCAGTGCAAGCAACTGACACCGGTCGTAAGCCCATGTCCCAGGACTACGTGATGTGTGTTTTACATCTATGGATTGGAGGGACTTACTTGTGAAAGGAATTTGATGTAATCAGTGGAGAGCTTCCGATGGTCCTCACCAGGAACATTGTCGGTGAGGACCATGGCCTTTTCAAAGGCTACAATTACCTGAGAATAAAGAGGTGATCACCACAAAGCCCAACGGGGAGGCGCCCACAGATGATTAACAACAGTGACTTGGCATTAATGCAGAGCAGGGTTTCAGCAAATTCAATTTAAGACTAAAAGCAACTTCGAATTCAATTTAAGATCAATTTCACAGCCCCCCATCCAGAATATACTTAAGTACACCAAATCGAGTACCCACGGCTGCCAGACAGTGTGCCTACTGCTAACAATAACGTAACTGGCTGTACTTTGCGGGACGTCGGTACTACCACCAAACTGAACATAGAAATGCCGGGCGTTTGCTGGAGGCTTTTCGCAGCGTTTTATTTTGGATTCCTCGGATTTCATTCCCATTGGGACAATTTGGAACAACTTCTTGCAAAAAACACAAAGGGCTTTGTTTTCTCTCCAACAGATTTCAACCACGAAGCAAAATTGCTATGTTACGTTTTGCACTTTCCCATGGTACCTGCATGAAGTTTAACAGCCACTCTCTACAATGTAGCTAGCTAAATTATCTAGCTTGGTATTAGCTAGCTATCTACCTAACAAAACAACGGTGTCGGGAGAAAAGCAGCCAACCGACACAAGTGTCTTGTTGACATTGAACATTCTGAATGAAATTGCGTTTCCTCTGTGTGCGACCAAAACCAAAATCCTTCCACAAACCACACAAAATGTTTCGCATCACCTCTTTACAATGCTGACATAACTTAAATACCCCTTAAAGACATTTAACTAGAGGAAATAAGACAATATAAGATTTTAAGTCCTTTCATTTAGATAAATTAATGTATGAAGGACCCCGCGGAAGTGTTTTCTGTACACGTTATTCTCGGACTTACGTGCTGTTGAGTCTCATTGTCCTGTTCCTCCACGCTGGCTGAGAGGAGACTGGTCATCTGTGTCCATACCTGCAACAGCTCAGCCTTGTTAGCACCTTCACCCTCCTTCATCTGAACCAGCCTTCGCCACACCCGGGCCACCTACAGGTGCACACACGTCCCACAGGTTCACGCTCGGCCAATATCATTAACAGCCTGACTTAGTTGAAGAGCCACTTATTTCTTCCCTTACCTGTAAATAGTCCTTCTCCACGTGGTACATGTCAGACAATTTTCTGATCACCTCATAACATTTAGTTTTGTCGGAACTGTGAATGCAGAACAAAGTACAGATATAACACACAAATATAACAGTCTTGCGACGAGTAGATAACAGTCCAAAACGGATAGGCAATGCGGTAACTGCTGATGTAGTAGAGCTATGAGAGGTTGTAATGGTGACCTACCTTTCGTACAGCTCAATAAGTTTCTGGTAAACATTGGGAAGCTCTGCTTTGTAATCTGTCAGGTCACTTTTCTCATACAGGTTTGCTAATCCCTGAAGGATGAAACAAAGTTCATGTGATTTGATAACATCCTTGTGGTTAGAGCAGGGGTGCCCAAACCTTTTCCTATGACATGCAAAAAAAATAAAACTTTACTAAGGGGCGTGAGCCGAAAGTAACGTTGCATTATACCAAACTGTAATGCATTATATGGTGTTGCGGGCCAAATAAAAGGGACCTAGTTTGGGCACCCCTGGGTTAGAGCATCTGACCAGTAACTAAAAGTATACTAGATTGAATCCCTGAGCCGGTGGCGTGAAAAATCTCTGTCCTGGGTTCCTAAGCAAGGCTGTTAACCATACTTACAACCCTGGTCATTTATGTGATTGACATTGAGGTTTAGCGGGCAAAGTAAGGGATCAAGAAATAAATACTGCAAACAATGTAACATTTAGGAACACTTGTCTACTATCTAGTAGCATGTATCGGTTCAGTCGATCTACAATTGGTGTGATGTGTGCTCAGTACCTGCCAGGCTAGCAGCTGCTCTGGCTCCAGCTCTTGAGCCTTCCTGTATGCTGTTTGGGCCTGTTCGGGCTGATCCAGCTCACTCGCTGCCACTCCGATGAACACCCAGGCATTGTAGTTGTTCTTCTCAAGCTTCAAGGCAGCCTGGTAAAGGGTTAATTTTGATATGATTTTAATACATATTTCCTTAGTTCCAGTTTGCCTCATACTGTGTAATTAGAGC
>JACXGK010001505.1:41923-68679 GCA_016801125.1 Novumbra hubbsi | reverse complement strand
TAGGGTTCACACCTTTACCCTACACCAGATCTAGGTAGGTAGGGTTCACACCTTTACCCCACACCAGATCTAGGTTGGTAGGGTTCACACCTTTACCATACACCAGATCTAGGTAGGTAGGGTTCACACCTTTACCCTACACCAGATCTAGGTAGGTAGGGTTCACACCTTTACCCTACACCAGATCTAGGTAGGTAGGGTTCACACCTTTACCCTACACCAGATCTAGGTTGGTAGGGTTCACACCTTTACCATATACCAGATCTAGGTTGCCTTGCCTGTAGCTGAGCATGGACCTCGTCAGGTAGCTCTTCCCCAAAGTCTTTGAGGAAGCGGATGGTTTCCTTGAGAGGGGAGAACATGGTGTCTGTGACCACCTGTCTCTCCTTCATCCTCATCAGGAGGCCCATGACCCCCACCAGGCCCTGGTAATCCCCTTCCTCCACCGTGTCAGACAGCCCATCCTTCACCTCCTTGATGAAGCCTTCTAGGTCCCTTAGGCTAGGAAAACACACTTTAGCCTGGTATGCCAGAACAGGTCACAAATGGAGAAAGCCTTCGTCCAACTAACAATTTCCATTGTGTATGTAACAACAAGAAGTACTATTGTATTTACCTGTTGGTAACTCTGTCTATGAGGTACTGTTTGAACAATTGGCACCAGCATTTGATGGTGTTGAGCAGGTTTTTTTTGAAGGGCCGGATGTCAATCTGGAGCCAGTGCTGCAGGACCTTGGTGTTCTCCAGGTTGCTTACCTCCTGGTACAGTTTGTCATACGTATCGATCTGTAAGGGAACACACACAACACACTAATGGGACTAGTTCCAATCTAAAGTCTGTAAGTACAGATTTAGGATAGTGTCTATCATATATAATTTTGATAAACGAACCCACAGGGAAAACCTTTAGCCTGAGTAACACAAAGCAATGTTGATGCACATTTGTTGATGAACAAAGCAATTCAAATGCACCATGGTTGTTTTATCCAACTGAACATTTTAATGTTATTGAAAAAGACAAGCTACCTACCTAACCATAAAGTTGTCAACCATGTTTGTCTTACCAAGATAAAAGACCCAGGTTAACTTGCTAGTGCTTTAAATACATATAATTCATTTAATGTCAACATAATTTATATTGAATTGACATTAATGTACATTCAAAACATTTTAAATCATCTTTGAAAAAAAAGATTAATTAAATGGAAATATAAACACATATATACAGACATATAATTTACATAATTTTTTAAATGGTTAAAATTCAGTGTTAAATACCTGTGGGATCACACTAAATGTAATGACTGCCAGACCATAGACATGTAACACTGACCAGCCATGGTGCAGAGAATGAATTCATTTCTCTTTTTGCCAGTCTCTTTTCTCATGGTCTGCAGCAGCACTAACAGCTGAGTGACATGACAGATTCACAAATAAACTGACCAGTCTTGTCAACCTTTGGTGCTCAATAATTGGACTTTGCATAAAGTCAGTTGCATGGGGTCTTCCAATGTAAGACAGCAAAGTTGATGGTAGAGGAGAATGAAACACTGAGTCAACCCAATGCAATTTATCGCAAGCAATGTCAATTGCACCTGGATTTATCTGCTTCATTTGTATTTTTTTTAAAGTAACATAAGGAAAGAATATTAACAAATTACATATAACATATCCCAAAGGGTACCTTATTTGCTAAATAGTGCACTGCCTTTGAACAGAATAAGGGTGCAAGTGAGGGTTTTCATACCTCCTCCTTGAACTCTTTCAGTGTGGGGGGGTTTTGGGGCACACCCTCCACTCCATGCTCCTCAATCTCCTCGAGGGTAAGAACGTTGCTGTAGAGGAGGAATTGCTTCATGAACTCCTCCCTGTCCTCCTGCCACAGATAGGCGTATTTATAGAGTGCCTCCTGATAGTCCAGGGCCTCCTTCATCACTCCAGCCACCTGGTTCAACACATTCTCCCGCATATCTGACAACTCCGACATCTCATGCAACTCCAGCTGGACATCGGGATACACACACACACACACACACAGACCATAGATAACATTAGGGAGAGATGGTTAACAGGAAACCCTCAACCTGCCCCAAACACACACACACACACAGGATTGTACTCACCTGGTAGCACGTTTTGTTTGTCATTGATATTCGGGGGACTAGTTTGGCAGCTTTGTACACATCATGTATGAGACACTCGACCAGGTCATAGAAGCCACCAGATACACCAGAGCCCAAGGATGGAGTGAACAACGTGTCTACACCCTCCAACTCAAAACAGACCTCAAACAGGGGGTTTATAATTGACTGCAAATCAACACAACGCACAAGTTAGTACCAGCTGGAGCCATGAGAGTGGCCCAGTGGGTAACACAGAAACGGATTCCCCTTTAACTGATACAGGTATGGGTTGGTCCTGCAAGTAATCCTACCTTTGGGTTCATGTTACTGATGAGGAACTTGAGAGACACATGGACGACTTTGAAGAAACCATCCAGGACTTTGTCATCGATGTAGTCAACGTACTCCATCCACGAATCAGTGCTTTTATCGGCTCTGAACAGCCGGCTATTCTCCTACAGACACTCGTAACACAAATTCATTAGCAAGGCACACCAATGGCATACTCCGAATTCCACTGTATTGTACGTTCTATACTTTATGCTCCAGTTTACTCCCACGGTGTGTTTTACGCACTCTCTACTATAGTGCACTTCTACACGGGGTGTTCTACACCATTTATTTTGTTAGTTCTTTACCTCTGTGAGTTGGTGGAGTTTGTTGCCAGACTCTTTGATGGACTTGTACTTCTTGTTGAGGGCTGCCTGTCTTCCATCAAGGTCCATCAGAGTGTCCTTATTGTCCTTCCTCCCAATCAAAGGGCTCCCAGACCACTCCTGTCCATCACGTCACAAAACATCCATCACAGCCCCAGCGGTGCAGAGGGGACAGCATCAGGGAGAGCGTCCTTACCTCCATAATTAAGTGCATGGCCTCCACATTGGTCTTAGCCTGGTTAATTCTGCTCTTGAAGTCATGCAGTGGGTCTCTCATCTGCTGGATGTACTCCCAAACACCTGGCACATACATGACGGTATAAGTGATTGGATGATGACCATCGGTAATGAACACCATGAACTCATTTCATAACCGTCCCACTTCAGTCCAGTACCGTCACTGTTCCAGCTCAGAGTGCTCTCAGCCAGGGCAAGTTTCTCATCAATGCCCTTCAGCTCCTCTGCAATCAGAGGAAACTCCACAGGCAGGACTGTGGCTCGGATCTGTAAAAAATAGTTAAAACAACAGGTTTTTACATTGGGTTTTTGTGAGGAACTCCACGGTAGACAAGTTTATGAATCCATCTTCCTATTCCCCTTTGTTGTCCTGTCCTTTACCTGGTTGTACCAGGAGACAATAAGGTCCAAATCGCCCACATACTTCCTGAAGGTCTCGCTCCGGGCAAAGACCTCAGCAGCACTGGAAGGGATGTCCGGCCTGCCCTGCATAGTAAGATACTTCACCTCCCTCAGAACGGCTGTCAGCTGCAGAGACATGTTACTAATCAACACCACAGGCGCAACGCAGAATAGGGTAACATCTAGTTAGGGTTAGTGTCTGACATGTCATTACAGAGAGAAAAGGAAAGACCGCGCTTGTGTGTTTCCCAAAAGACCTGCATGTTGAAGTTGACACTGAGGATGTTGTTGGTGTTGCGTAACAGCAGAGGCTGCTCCAGATGGAACTGGCAGTCAGCGCCGACCCGGGAAACCCACTCTGTGTACACGCTCACACAGTACTGGTGCAGCAGCCCCATCATCTCTTCGAATTTCTGGAACACTAGCCTGGCGTCGTCCGTGTGCATACAGCTAGACACGGCACGGCCAAATGTTAGCCAACACCACAGACTTAACAGACACCAAGGCCAGTTTAATGCATCTAAGAACTGAAGACTCACATGCCTTGTGCATTGTTAAAACAGCTGACTGACATGACATTATCGTGGGTGTGTGTGGTGGATGATTCTACAGCACGTACGGGTGGTGGATAGCCTTGAAGCACTTCATGGGGATCTGGATGCGGTCTTTCACCTCTCGGGCCCAGTTGAGTTTCCCAGCGACATGGGGCATGTTCTTGGCCATTGGCGGAATGCGTTTAGATGTTTCTATGCATTTACATGCCTCTACCGCTGCCATCTGGATGTCGTAAACCAGCTTTGTGAGGTCCAGTTCTGTGCTGAACATTTCTACAAGCTTCTGGTATTTTGATGACATCTGTCTCTGAACGTGTTGGCGCTCCAGGATGAAGCCAAACATCTCCAACAACTAGAGGCAGGAAGGAAAATAAGGGGGTTTGAAAGAGTACATTTACTTAAATACAGTATTTAATGCAGGTCTCAGAGCACTTCACACTGCACTGACCTTGACAGCAGATTCTATAGAGGCACAATCGTCAAATGCCTGGCACAGGATGGTGCCCAAACGTCTTTCAAAGTCTGTGATTTGTTTCTGGAACTTTCTGAAATGCTCATCAAAGCCCTGAGGGAGAGAGAAACAGAACTGTTAAAATCCAAACTGGCGCTGAGTGTAGACTAGACTCCCTGTGTAGTGGACTACGCTGAGCTGGGGTTGGGGTTAGTTACCTTGTCATCTACATTGATCGCATCGTATTTACTCTCATCAAATATCTTGATGACCTCCAGAAACTCCTCATAGATTCTGGAGACCATGCACCCCAACGCGTTGCCTCTCACCCCCTGAATGTCCACCTTCTCCAGCTTTAGCATCTCTACTGAGACTGAATACACCTCCTAGCAGAAAAAAAGACAAGGCTCTGTCGAGTTTGTGTGGGTGTCTGTTTCTGTATGTTTGAGACTCTCTTCACCTTTATAGTCCGTAGTCGTTGCAAAAAGGCGTCGAGCCGGGTAAACACCAGGTGTGATGGGAAGTCCCAGTTCTTTGAGTTTCCTTTCTAGAAGACACATAACAGAGATATTTCAATAGACATGGTGTTGAAGCACTGATTACTTACTTACTGATTATTTACTGAGTGTTGGAAAACCCATGAGAGCATAAAAATGTCCACTGACTTTAAAGTATTTGTCCATGTTGATTTTGCACTGGTCGTAAGTTTCTCTTATGGTTAACAATGTGGAGACACTCATCCTGATGTTTTCCAGAAGCTCAGTGATTACTCCAGTTAGGCCCTTCATCACCTCTTCTGGACCCAGAAAGTTCCTTGTCTGCAGCACACAGTGAGACAATCTCCAAAATACAGTAATGTGAAAAAAAACAAAAATTAATTATATTTGGACATTTAAACACTAGTGACAGATAATGTTACCTTATTAAAACAATTACACAAAGACACATCTTTACTTTCACTTGTTCATAAAAAATCTACATCTAGCTTTAATAGTTGTAGTTGACCCTTTGGCTGAAAGAAAGTCATGCATTTACTTGTAACTGTCTATCAGTCCAAAACAGGTGTGAGATCCAGTATGGGTTCAGCTTCATCTGTTTGGTATATTAACTCACATTATACTTAAGAAATCTGAGTATAATAATCTGAAATGTATCTGAAATTAATGGTTGACCCAATGATGGCAAGTTGACCTGAAGATGCAAAGTAGTCCCAGACCATAATAAAACTATTGAGAATTACCTACATTTGTAGATGATCCATTGGACTGTCGAATGATGTACCTAAAATAGCTTGGAAATGGCTTTGTAACCCCCGCAAGACTCATGGGCATTATTAATTATTCTTTTGAAGGCCTCAGTTAAGCATTATGAACTTGGTATAATAAGTTCTGATATATATGTATATATTTAGCTATCGTATATATTATTTAACTAAGTTATACATTTTGTACCATTTTAACTCTAATTTGTGGACATTTTCTGTGGCGTTTAAAATTATATTGCTTTCTTGGTCAGAACTCACTTTTAAAAGGAAGGAAAGTAGATATTAATGCTACATGGGTCTGTAGGTGCACACAAAACCAATGTGGTGAACAATTAAATTAAGTTCTTGTCAACACATAAAAATATAAGAAAGACATGCACTTTGACAAATGTTCCCTCCGAGGTACCATATCAATGAAGAGGTTGCATATCTCTTGCAGGATGACAATGATCCTTGCAGGGTGCCTGTAGTGATCAGAGTTAGCCCAGGTCAAACACACAATGTGCATCACAGCTCCCACGTAGTTTTGAAGCTGCAAAAGGAAAGAAAGGGACAAGATTTAACACTTGAAAGATGAACTAAATGTACAGACACATGAAGCTGTTTTTACCTGTGAGTACTCCAAATTCTCAATTTCATCAAGTATTTTCTGCAGTGGCTTCAGATGAAGCACGATATCCTGTGTTTCTGACAGACCTACAGTGATAATAATAATAATAGTACATTACACTTATGTAGTGCTTTTCTGGAACCCAATTTTGCTTTATATCTGATTCAAAACAAACAACATCTGGACAATACACAGACAAGCGTTAAGAAAAAGAATCAGACATGACACTAAACAAAGTGAAAGGGTTACCATATTTTACCTTCATTCACATCTTTGTAAATATTCTTTAGTGCTGGCCAGTAGATACTTGCTCCTTTTTCAACAATTTCTGCCATCTTTAACACTTTTGGATACATCAACTACAGAAATAACCATGATCAATGAACCAATGAGTATTCACACAAGTTATTCAGATAGCCTGCAGTGCAGCTAGATCTAGTTAAGCCAGGTGTCTTTTGCTGTCCATTCACTGCCAGCCACCTACTGTGTGCCCAATCAGGACCACGGACAGGTCCCAACCAGATGGTGCCCATTTACACATTACAATTATGTTACCTGTTTATGTATACACTTCAGGTTCATTAGCCTGTAGTTCCAAAAATTAAACTCCACTTTTGGCAGGGGGTTCAGTCCATCCATGATTGGCTGGGCAGAGTCTTTACAAAGAAACTCTGCAACCTGGTGAGTCCAATCAATGATCACTGTCTCGAAAGCATGCATCAGTTTACTGTCAACTGAGCAAGACAGCCTGCATTGGATGAAAGGGGTAATACATGTTTATTTTTAACTATATCTGTAAATTTTATTAAGACTAGCTATAAGTATAATACATACATAATGAGCATGTGATATGCCACTTTAGAAAAGTCAGGTAACTTAGGCTAATACCCGCAAGTGTATTCTGAATCTCCTAGAGAATCCACGTTTGCTGGTAAAGGCAGGAACGTTCTGCCTTTGATTTGACCTCCAACAACGAACACTTCATTCTTTACTGTGTGGGCATGGCGAGACACATCCTCAGAAACCACCCTTGGCCAACAACTGGTTTTGTTTTTGTTGGTGTGTAGGGGGTAGACAATCTGGAGAAACACATGGTTCAAATAAAGTCGTTATGGCGTTAGAAGACTGCATAACGCTGGAGGTACATCTGGCCTCTTCCGAACTGGGTATAAATTATTTTTTATATTTTGCCCCACTGACACGGAACGCCATCCAGAGTGATCTAAAACCAGGTAGATGTTTGTGCCACAATCAAACATTTCAGATTTATTATACATTACCTTTTTATTAACTTGTGTTTTATTTTCGTTTGTGTTTTTTTTGTTGAATAAAAGTTATCAGTTAAAGAGCCCTTTGTCTTATTTGATGTCTGTAAATGTTAATGTAAAAATGTTAAATGTATATATATATATATATATATATATATTGTTAGCTAGCTACAGTAATGTGTTGTTACTCACCCGTTTAATTGCGCCGAATGTACCGTCGAGTAGAGAATTTGCAATTATGTGTCCAATGAAAAATGTTTTGATGTGGTCTTTTATTTTAACTTCCTTATCCTTCTTTATGAAATATACCATTTTATTTTTAATTGTTGGCAAAAACGAAAGGCTGCAAACTAGTTGGGAAGCAGCATTTAGATAAATAACGAGTCGTTCGGATTTCTCAAAGTTACCGATGAAAGTTCGTGTCTCCTCGTCCGCAACAAACTTCTGCCATTTGTCAGGTTTTAAGTCTAGTGACTTTAAAGTAACATCCTGTAAAAACACAATCGTCTTATTTTCTCCCTCCATGGTATCCTAGTTTTTAAAGCCACTGTCTTTTTTGCTTGCTATTTATTGCTTAATATTCAGTGAATCTTAGGTAGCTACCAAGCTAAATTGCTAAAGTTCAACAGACTAAACCGTCAAATGGTTTGAAATGCATCCCTCGCCCTTCAGAACGTTTAATTGCCTAACGTTGCTTTTATTCAGCCAGTCAAGCTATGATGATGCAACGCGGTGGACACGGGACAATCAAATACCTACAATAACAAATATAGTAGGTTTACAGGGTTGTTAACTGAAATATGGGATAAACGACAATAACCCTTTTGAGAGATTTATTTCTGAAATCAAATCAAACACGTGCCTAAAAGCACAAGGAAACGTTTACAATACATTAAATGCATGATATAAATAAACAAGTATAACTAAAGATTAACGTATTAATATGCAGTGCATTGAAAATAAATACTTGTAGATTAATACATGTTTCATTGAGAAAGTAAGCAGTCCTTCAAAGAGCATGTTGATAAGACAGAAATGCTTACTTGATAAAGCATTTGTAAGACAACATAACGGTAATGCCAGGATATATGCATCTCCTGCAAGTTCTGGATCACAGCGGCTGCTAAATAACTAAAATGTAAAATGTAACAATACGTTCTTTCTTCTCCTTTTAATCATACACTAACTCAAATCAATGAAACCAGGTGATGGCAACGTACTAGCAGGTAAAACAAAAGGTAATCTTCCGATGCCTGTCATTAACCAAACGACTTTCCCTGCAATATCTGTTAAGCCCTCCGATAGGCTTAATAGGGCTCTTCCAATGTGCATAGTTCGATCTGTCCTTAAGGTCCATTACCCATAGACACTGAGAGGTAGACTGAAGCCTTGTCCTCCCCCTGATGTGCTTATGTCCAGGTATTTCCTACAGGCTGGTCAAGGCAGAAACCTTCCTCTTCCGGGCTGCCAACATCTCGTAGAACGGATCCCTGCTGATTGCTTTCCTATCATGAAGAGGTTAAGAGTGGTATTGATTTCATATAACATTTACAAATACAATAATAAATACACAATCGGGTAGCCTAGTTAGGATTAAATAAATGGGAAGTGACCCCTGTCCATAATCAACATGAGACAGCAGACTGGTTGGGTGGTTGTGTGTGTGTGTGTGTGTGTGTGTACGTTAATTATGATAGTGGTTGAGTGTGCTAAAGAGACGGCGTGATGAAGTGTGTGTGTGGTTGGTGAGCGTGTGTGTGTGTAAATTAGGCCTAGGTAGGAGGACTTTGTGACAACTGCTGATGTAAAAAGGGCTTTATAAATAAATGTGATTGATTGGTAGGAGTTTTTGTGAGAACAAAAAGGATTGAAGACGCCGTTCAGGGCACAGGACAGGTTATTTAAGAGTCTGACGGCCTGGGGAGAAGAAGCTCTGCTCTGGTCTCTCTGTCATGTGCCAATTACCCACACTAATCTTCAATACCTGCTTTGTCACACTTGAAAATGTGAAGGATTATGTGATTGTAAAATACAGAATTCAATAACCCCGAAAATATAATAACCCAGATAATAAAACAGATAATTTATTATTTTCTACTGATCTATGGCCCTGTTAACATACCTGGATAATAATGTATAGTAATACAAGCAAGCATGGGCTCAACTAATAACCAGCTAGAACATTAAATCACCGTCCAAAATTGATTCACAAAACATGTTGTTTGGAGACAGATGGGGAGACAAACGTGTGTGTGTGTGTCTTTGATCTAGCAGCCCCATACTGGTTAGCATGAGTAAGACATGAGTGTCCCGAAGAGTTCACTTGATAGTGTGCACTCTGATACATGTACTTCAGGAGGGATTCATTACTAGGACGTAACCACTAGCTCACTTGATGTGGGTCATCCACTCGTCCTTTTCCTCCGCTGAGGGGGCGGAGATTCGATAGAAAGTGTGGTTGCCCTCGACAACACGCCCGTCTGCCTCCGTCTTACATGCTTTGATCACCTGGTCCCTGTGGTCAGGGATGTACAGCTCAAAACAATTCTGAGGGAAAAAAAACAAAGAGAGAGAGAGAAGAGGTGGGATTCTTCAAGGAAGCAGAAAAAGCGTAAATATAGATGTACGTATAGTGTGTGTTACTTACTGGCTTCTTGGAGTCAACCACCTCTCTAATACTCAGATTTTCTAGAGGAATAATACCCCTAGGCTCCTTATCCTTGAGGAAGACGGGGAGGCAAACAAACAACCGATGGTTAGAGTCTATTATTGGTATACTGAAAATTAAAAAGGGTCATTCCGAAGAAAGGGAAACCCACAGTAGTGTATTCAAAGTAGTACAGGCAGTTGTCTGTCAGTATGAACCATCGCCTTTTCCATGTCTTCACACGCCCTCCTGAAGAGGTTGAAACAGAAGTTATAAGACAAAGTTCAACCGGGATTTCTATTAAACCACAGGGACCAGGTTAGAAGCTACTAGGCATTGAAAGTATTCAGACCAATTCCCTTTAACCAGATGTTGTAGTGTTATACTGTAGAATTCATTTATAATAGGCCTTCCAGGTTCTTCCTACAACTGACCATCCGAGCAAGAAAACTAACTTTGTTAGAATGTTTTCAGGGAGGACAATGAAGGTACCGTTCATCACCAGGCCCGTGCAAAGAACTCCCCACAGAAGGGGCTAAACCCTAAAAAGTGCCATTGTTAGACCAACAAACATAACATCCCACATCCCACTGCAGCTTTCAATGTAATAATCCCGCTAACATAATAGGTTTCCCAGAAACATAATAGCAGTTGTCCACTTCAAAACTATTACGTTGGCAGGGATTTGTTACGTTTGTGGGAAAGTGAAAATCTTCAGCTTTCAAAATTGTAACAAATTTGATCAAAATCTGCTGCTAACTCTAAATATTGCTAACTTTAAATGTTGAAGAATTCCTATATAAAATAAATAACTACACTCGCAAGAGAAATAACCAACCTTTTCCAATACATAACAGCAAAATATATTCCTTGTATATACGATGTGCCTGTGGATTGGTAAACCTTTTGGTTCAAGGCCCAAATAGGGATTTTGAAGTTCAATGGAGTCCTGCGCATATTTGTATATGATGTCAAATGTGTTTGACAAAATCTATTTGCTGGCAAGATGTGCACGGTTATTGACACATTTATAGGTCTATTTTATGTCTATTTTAACAAAATCCCCATAGTTCCACTACCCCTGGCCTAAAAAAAAAAAACTTGTATATATTGTGGTGTAGATTGAGGGGCCATTTACTATTCTAGGAGGAATCTGGTTGTCTATTAAACATTAAGTATGCAGTATAACAAAACCAAATTTGGAAAAAGTGAAAGGGATTGATTCATTTAAATTAACAGAAAAGTTGCCCATAGACAGATAGCAGCACAGACGTTAGTCCATAACAGGCAGGATGGAGCCCAATGGGTGCGTTCAAAGAAGTCTCTAATGCAGCCATGCTTATCAGAAGGAATAGCACAACATCAAGGAAGTTGACCATGAACGCAATGCAATAGATGAAATGCCACTGGATGGTAGGGTTAGGTTCAAAGGTTGTTTGTTGTTCTAGAGGTCAGTGACCATAGCCAGCACAGCACGTGTATGGAGCACACAATTTACATCGGCCAGTAATTACACACGATTTTATTGTAGACAATGAAATCAGTTACAGCAGGCCTAGATTTCCATGGGTCAAAGCTGTGGGAAATGTGGCACAGTTTAGCGAAGCGTAGCACAAACAGCCTAGAGGTTAAAACTTCCAGTTCAGACACAGTATATTCAGTACTACATACCTCCTGGAGACCACAATCACCCAAACAAAGCAAATGAGGAAGACAAAAGGAGATTCACGTTATGACTCAAGAGTAATTGTTCAGACCGTATTAACACCAAGAAGGCAGACCTGAAAAGTGTAGTTCTGCATCTGTCCACCAGAGGGACTCACAGCTTCAATGACCGTAGTTGTCCTGATCTCAGCTGCAATTTCACACCCTCAAGACGATTCTCTTACCTAATTTAAGTAGCCAGCCCTCTCGGTCAGGGTTAAAGAAGGTGTGCGTGAGATCGTTCCCATCATCCTCTGGAATCTTAAAGGGTTCATTCTTTATACTCTCATACAGGTTCTACAGATATAGGATAGAAAAAGCTGGGCAGGTCTTTCATAGTTTGATGCAAACACAGGATGTTTTTTCAAGTGTTTGTGTGTGTGAAAATATGGATATAACGGCAGTGGTTGGAGCCACTGCCTCTGGTGCACAAGCAAGGCTGCAGCATGGGGATTTGAACACGACCTACTATTCTAAATAAGTGCCTCGTTAAAAGAAAACGTGTGGAACACCTTTGAATGAACTGTTTTTTCCAAACCTTTGACCGGCAGTGCACATTTTGTAAAGGAATAAACAGAAGAGCCGTAGTGTGTGATAGAAGTGTAGAACACGGCTCTCCCATGCGGAGCTTGGCCAGCAACTGCCTTTCACGGCTACTAAACCCAGTTTGGCCCATTTAATGCTAACCCTATTTAGCACATTTGATGCAAGGAATTAGCTGGATGATTACTAGAATTAGGTTATACAACTGGGGTAAAAGGGAAACATATTGGCTTCTATAGAGGTGATGTTGTAAAAGTGATAAAGAAAGTGCTACAAGTAGTTCTACCCTTAATAGTTCCTCTGGTAGATCGGCCCCATCGTTGATTCCTTTGTTCATGGCAATGAATCTCTGGTGGGATGGTTTTTCCTTTACATTAGGGTTGTGGAGACTGGTGTTCAGCATGATTACCGCAAACGACAACACATAACATGTATCTGGAACACACAGGGAAAATAATTCAGTGTTTCAGTTGTCTGTGTGTGTGTGTGTGTGTGTGTTAGTGCTGGTCTTCATGTACCGCTGTGCTGGAAGACTCCAGGGTTACAGTGACAGTATCTCTGGGCAAACGCCTCCATCATTCGGTCGATCTTCTGAGCTTCGCCTGGCAAACGGAAACTCCACAGGAACTGTCTGGGGGGGGGTGATATACAACCCTTAGTGACATGTATTACTACACTGATGTAGATGCCTCGTGTCATAAGAATTTCAATATTATTAATTATTATTATTATTATTCTCAATATTATTATATAGTGAAAATTGGTATAATATTTTATTATGAGGGCCCCAGGCAATTCCCTTGCTTAAGGATAAGGTCTATTCATCAGGATAGGGAAAATGTATTACTTACCTGAGGGCCTGGACCAGGTTGAGGTCGGTGAATTCATGCAGCTCCACGAAGGCTTGTAGAACCTCAAGATTCAGGTTCTCTCTACGTGAACACATACCAACCGAGAAAAACAGTATTCAGGCTTATGGCCCTGAAATTTAAAGTTCAGGGTTGCATTCAACAGAGCATATTGTGAATTGTTCAGGGGAAACCAGAATTTAGTGTTTATTGCAAAGATTAATCAGACAACACTTGTAAAACTAGAAGATAAATTGTTCCTCCTTTCCATTATATATAAGAATGCATTAACCCAGAGGAGAGGTCACCTATAAAACAAAGGTCTTGCTTGCTCTCCCTTAATCTTCCTCCTTTTGTCATCCCTGTCTCCCTCCCTCACACACACACACACACTTCTCACCTCTCCCCCAAGTAATCTCCGATAGCAGTCTTGTTAAGCCCCTCCCCTTTGTAGAGAAATTGGGCAATGTCATCGCTGGTGTTCTTCAGCAGACCACAGTCAATAAAAAAATGTAGCCCCTGTTGATGGGACACATGCAGACTATTAAAAAAGAGAATCACAGCCCGAGCACCAATCAAATCACAGAGAGTCTATTGGGGTTCACTCTCACCTTCTTGGGGTCCATGTTAAACTTCTTGCGACCCATCGACACCTGCTTGTTCCTTTGCATGCTTTTCCTACAGACACAGCAGTCATCAAGAAAGAAAAATATATTTATAGTGCATTTCTGAACCAATTGGCTTCTAAAAACACAGATAAATTAACGCAAATAAAACCGTTCAGAAATCCTTTACACACTTGTAATGCTTTTGTGACGTCTGGTGATTGTAAAAAAACCGGATCAAGGCGCAGGTGTGGTGTACAAGGTTCGGTTTATTTCGGGGCACATAGGCTACACGCAACAGCGACAATAACACACACGGAGACAAGACACACAGGGGTTTAAATACCCAGCTAACTGGGTGCAGCTGGAGGGAATCAGGGAAGGGTGCCTCCACAGGACATGGGAAACAGGACAAACACATACGATGGTGCTAGAAGGCCGGCGACGTCGAACGCCGGAGAGTCACGCGCCCGGAGGTGGACCCACCACCAGGAGGCAACGTGACAGCTTTGTAGATTTAATCAAGATATTATAAACCCCTTGTTACAGTAAATGTAGCATTAACCAATCCATTCAGCGCTATTGTATTGATATGTTATCAGCACCATCAGTATAAACCGCTCTTTACCTTTTAAAGTTTTTCTCAAAAAAACACATAATTCTTCACTTCACTAGAGTGACAAAACACGACGTGACAGAAAAGGGAGACAGAAAACATACCTTTCTTTGGTATGCCCCAGGTTATCGATTTCAGTGGTCACCTCAGCTATCTCATCCCTCAGCCTCTACAAAGACAGAGAGACAGAGAGATGTGAAAGACAAAGAGACCGAGAGACGGAGAGGCAAAGAGATGTGAGAGACAGAGAGACTGAGAGATGTGAGAGACAGAGAGATGTGAAGGACAGAGAGATGTGAAGGACAGAGAGATGTGAGAGACAGAGAGACTGAGAGATGTGAGAGACAGAGATACAGAGAGATGTGAGAGACAGAGAGACTGAGAGATGTGAGAGACAGAGAGACTGAGAGATGTGAGAGACAGAGATACAGAGAGATGTGAGAGACAGAGAGACTGAGAGATGTGAGAGACAGAGAGACTGAGAGATGTGAGAGACAGAGAGATGTGAGAGGCAAAGAGACTGAGAGGCAAAGAGATGTGAGAGACAATGAGACAGAGAGATGGAAAGACACAGGGACCGAGAGACGTGAGAGACAGAGAGACAAGTTATGGGTGAGGGGACGGACGGGACAGCTACATCTAAGCGGGTGATTGTTTCTAGATGGGGAACCGGCGTAGTTGCTGATAGCTAAGTTCAAAACTGACAACAATAAACAATTGCTCACTCTTCCACCAGATCCAGATCAACTACTTTCTTTGCCCCCCCCCGTCCCCCAGAGGAAGGGGAGATGAATGTAGAGAGGAGAGCCGGTCAGTAACGGTGGGGGGGGGGGGCAATGAGACGGGGACAGACATGGAGTAACAAATGGCAGTCCCGATTCCCTGCCTCCTGACACTGACCCCAGCTTATGCACTGCATCTGAACCAGGGTGCCGTCAGACGGGGGGTGAGGTCAGACGGGGGGTGAGGACAGATCGGAGGGAGAATCGGGAGGGTGTGGGTGCGGCTGCTCTCCCCAGCCTGTGTATGGGTTACCGCGGTGACAGCCCGCCTGCTGTCCCCGCACCACGGAGTGGGTGGCGGCCTGTCCTGGTTACGGGGACTTCACACACTCCATTACCCATCCGCCTCCAGCGGCTAACACACGTGTCTAACACACGCGGCTAACACACGTGTCTAACACACGCGGCTAACACACGCGGCTAACACACGCGGCTAACACACGCGCACGACGCTGTTGTAAAAGAGCAAATGTAACATGGAACCAACATAACCCTCCGTGAGGATCGGCTAAATGTCTGAGGCTAATACAGGTAGAGACTTTTGGGCCCTACAAATATCACTACTAGTATACACATACTAGGGGGTGTAACCTGCTAATGTACTTCCTGAATCATTTAACACAGCCAGTCTCGACATTGGGGGAGGGTGGATGTATGTGAATAAGACTGATATGTGGACATCATGAACTCCCCCTCTCTCTCTCTCTCTCTCTCTCTCTCTCTCTGTGTTGCTATTCATCTCCTCCTCTTCCTAATCCCCTTTCCACATCCTCACCCACGATCTGGCAGTGAAGAGGACATGCCATGCAAACCGAAATCAGGACCAAAACTGGGGGTTGGATGTCCTTCACAGTTTACTCAGTTTATTAAACAATTGCAATATGCCCGTCTGCCTGTCTGCTGTCTGTGAGCTGCCTCCATGTCTGTCTATAAGTCAGCTGTCTGTACGTCTGTTACCTGTACGTCTGTTACCTGTACGTCTGTTACCTGTACGTCTGTTACCTGTATGTCCTGCTGTAGTTCTTGTTTCCTGCGGCGGATGCTTTCTAGCTCCTGTTTCTCCTCAGGCCTCAAGTCTGCCCCATGCACTGAGGACAAAAGACAGAACGGGAGAGAGAAAGACAAAGCGAGAGAAGGAAGGAGCAAATAAGAGAGAAAGAAAGACAGAGACACAGAGAGAGAGAGACAAAGAGTTGAGGACAATGGTCACAATCACCATGGTAGCACAGCCTACATCCAAATCCAAGTAAGACATCCAGCTGCTGGGAGAACAACTGAAAGACCACACACACACACAGCATTCAAATCATCCCATCTGAGGCACCACACACATTGGACTTGCAAGCCCTACCCTCCCAGACACACGCCAGAACAATATCTGCAGAACACAGATAAGAAAATGACAGAACGCCATGTGTCCATCAGAGCGGTGAAGAGGGAGGCGGCCCAAAGACACGCCCATCACTTCTGTGCTCTTATGAGGCAGATGAGAAAAAAAAAAAAAAACATTTCAAAACAGTGACTTTAATATGATTTCCTCTGTGCACACACACACACACATATACACAAGTCCCAATCCATGTGATTCTCCATCAGAGGAGAGGACAACAGAATGGATTATTTACAAGTTGAAGTAATCTCTGGCTCTTACAACTCGTGACAGTCTAGAGGTCAGTCTGTGTAATGAGACACCCACTCATGGATTTACCGTGTGGTTACAGAATCTAACATCTCTCACGCAGTCCAGAAAGATCCATGAAATGTACACGAGTCATTTAAACTGAAAATCTGCAGTAGATTCCCACAGCTGTAGACAATACCGGTTGAAACAACGTTCTCCATTTGATGTAACGGCACGGGCCTTGGGTTGCCACACTGCCACAGTGGAGACTTTGGTGTCGTCTGTGGACGACAGAGCATCGTTTCAATGGGTACATAACTTAACTGGGCTTGTATAACGGGGAGAGAGTGCCTGAACAGGCGTGTGGTAGAACGTTCTCTCTGTCTCTTTGCTCGAGGTCAGAACAACATATTGTTCACCTTGCCGACGTCTCAAATTCAACATTGTGGTTACTGGTCAAGGACTGTAAACCCATGACACACCATTTCCAGGACCAGTTCTGCTGGCGCCGCTGGGCCCGAACTGAAGGAGCACAGCTTGGAAGGACAACAAAAGGTAGAGGGTCCAGAAGTGGTCCCAGATATGGTCGGGTCACGTTTAGTGTTCAAAAAGTGAGCATTTCAACCCCCCCCCCTTCCATATGCAACGTTCAACCTTTTAAGGTGTGGAGAGGTACAGTGTGAAGCCTAAAGGTGGCCAATAGCAGTAATACATGTGACGAATGCCGTCACCGTGGAGTCTTAGGTTGGGCAGGCGGTCTACTTGAGTCCCCCCTCAGGCAGGATCCAGGCAGCAGTCATCGTTTAAAAACCGTCACTGGCTCCCTGCTCTTCGCAACATCATGAATGCCTTTACGCCTCAGGGTGGAGTCTATGCCCTTAGTGACGGTGGCTGACCTTACTTCTATCAGTAGACACATTGTTGGAAAAGGAATGCCTCTTTGGAAACCATGGATACAATCCACAGTAACCCTCGGGTTTAGCCAGCTAGCTTGCCTAAACAATCCGTGAGAATTGTTTTCGTTTTGACTTGCGAAAGATCCGCCGCATATGCTGTGTAGCTTACATGGTCAGAGAATGGAACGGGTTTGTGGGTTTCCCTCGAGTGTCCAGTAAAAAATGTGGACAGGGCCTGACAAGGGTTTTAGGAAATCATGACCTTATGGACTCAACAACCGAAAACAAGAAAATCTATATTTTCGAAACTCTACTAGCAGGGCATAGTGTTGTGCAAAGATTGATTACATTTAGTATCTGAACAGACACACAAACAGTTCTGGTCACACACTGACAAGCATATTATTATAATTTTTTTTGCATTCCTGGAGCAAACCTTAACAGCACACACACACCACAACGGGTTGTGAGGAACAGTATGTATTTCATATGTGTTTCCTGACTGTTTTAAAGCAGTTTCAAAATATGAGAGTGAATAAATAGAGAAACACAAACACACACAACCCCTTCCGTATAGTTTTCCTACCTGAGTTTGTCCCAGTTCCTGGTGTCGTTCAGTAGACTGTCTAGTACCTTAAGATCCTAGTCGCTGAGTCTCCAGTCTTGTCTGATGTATCAAGACAATGACTTTCCCAGTCCCAGCCCACAAATACTCCGGTTCAGTAAAGGCCACAAGTATACGCAGGACCAGCTGAGAGTCCACAGAGGACTTGAGGAGTTGAGAGTCTAGTTGTCACGGTTGTTGTCTGATCCGGTCTCACAGCAGCCGGACTCCCTCCTCACCTCTCTACCAGCTCAACAGACCAGTACGTTCCCCAGAGGGACTCTCACCTCTCTACCAGCTCAACAGACCAGTAAGTTCCCCAGAGGGACTCTCACCTCTCTACCAGCTCAACAGACCAGTACATTCCCCAGCAGGACTCCCTCCTCACCTCTCTACCAGCTCAACAGACCAGTACGTTCCCCAGCAGGAGCTCAGTGCAGTTCCAGCTCTGTAGCCCAGACAGTCCCAGTCCATGAGCCCCTCTGCACCTGTCTGGCCCTCCAATTCTGTGATGCGGTACTAAAATAACCAACCCCAGCACCCCTCTCCCCCAGTCCCCCTCTCCCCCAGTCCCCCTCTCCCCCAGCGGCCCGGTCGGACAGACTGTCCTTAACCCTTAACCCTTCCGGGCTTATACAGTCTGGCTGTCACACCAGGGGGTGTAATCCAACACAGTGAGAGAGAAAGAGGGAGAGAGGGAGAGAACAAGGGAGAGAAATAAAGGGAGCCGGAGAGAATGTGCTAGCTGCCCCCCCCCCCTCTAAAAAAGAATCCAGTGAGGGAGAGAGTGTGTCTGAGATCATGGAGGGCTCAGATCAAGCTACTATTTGTTGATAGATCACTGACAGGAAAGGAGGAAAACATCCTCCTTCTCCCTGAACTCCTCCCCAAACTCCTCCCTCTTTCCTCCCAAACATTATGCAGGCACCACCTTGTGGACACACACAACCACATCAACACAGGCCTGGACACACACAACCACATACACACAGGCCTGGACACACACAACCACATACACACAGGCCTGGACACACACAACCACATACACACAGGCCTGGACACACACAACCACATACACACAGGCTTTGACACACACAACCACATACACACAGGAAAAAAACACACATTACAAAAAAGGGCACTCTGTTCCACACAAACATTAATGTTCAAACACACGTGCCCAAAGCTGTAATTAAATGTGGATCAGTTATTTCATTATCTTCACATGAACAACTTGTCCTCCATGTGAGACTGAATAAACCTTTGTTTCCAAGTTTTGCTGATAGTTTCTATGGTTATGTATATCTTCTGTTTGTAAAAAAATTTAATCTTTGTATTTTTTTGCTTTATATTCTTTTACTTATACTTATACTCTTCGCTTATACTACTGCATAGATGACTCGTGCCATGGCATAAGCACTGAATTGCTCAGAACGACACGTTGTGCCTTTGACAATAAAAGGTTTTGACTACAGTCTCAGTCACTAACAAAGTTGAAATGAATGAAAAGAATATGTAAGTATCATATGCATACAGGTAATGGCCGAAGCCCAAACAAAGAAGGCAGAACTTAGGTAGAAATTATAATTAGTTAGCAAATATGGTACATACGTTTGGATTGGTTTACAATGTATTACTAGAATATTTGGACATCAGCAAACAAATGGAAATGCGTTTAGTAGAAATATACACAAATTGCAAAATCTCCCTTGAGAGAGATCTGTCATCTCAAAAACTAAAGCATATAGGTTATGAGGCCACTCCAGACCTCATCGCAAATAGTTTCAACGATATTTAGGTGAACTAAACTTGGATGGCGACCAACCCAACCTAAGACCTGAAGGCTTGGGTTAGATCTCGTCACTGCTTTAGGGAGAGCTCCCTCTGTCACCATAGAGATATGACAAAGACAACAGACACATAATAGAGTTAAACAGCAATGATAAAGAGAACAGAGAGAGATCATGAGAGGGGGGAGGAATGGAAAAGAGAAAGGACATAGAGAATAAAAGGATTAAAATAGAAAGCAATACGACAGAATACACAATGGCAAGAGATGAGAGAGAGATCTAACAGAAAAAAAGAAGAAAGAAAATGTGACTAAGTGTTTGCGTGATGCAGGTTTATGCGTGCACACCAAGAAAATTCAATGCGATTTTCACCAAATGGTTAGGTTTAGGAAAACCCAGACAGGGCTTGGGGTTAGATATGCTGAGTTACTTTCTGGTTAACATTTTAGGCTTTTTGATAAGTAAAGTGTAGGTATACATGTTTGGTTATTATGATTAGGGTATGGTTAAGGTTAGGGTATGGTTAAGGTTAGGGTAGGGTTAAGGTTAGGGTAGGGTTAAGGATGTGTGTCTATTTAGTGGCATTGTTTCCAGTCATGCAAACAATACATTGGCTGTGGGGAGTGAGGACCCCTGCTGCCTAGTTGCAGGTATTACAAGGAAAATGGCACATTGACCCTAAATAACATTTTGTTACAACTAATATAAATAGCCTACACATAATATCACAGAAACATGGTCTAAAGCTAATTGTATTCAACGTGCTATGATATATTTGAGCTACAGTGGCAAACCCCCTAGCTAAACCAGTTTCGTATTTTGTACAAGATACATTGGTTTCCAACTGAATCTTTTATATCAATATTTACAAGCTTTGCAACCTTGAAGGCCATGGCTGTGGAAATGTCGCCTTTCTCTAAAGCCTATATGTTTGCAACCTCAAAAGCAGTGCTGCACAGATCTAGGTAAAAGATGGATCAAATTCAAAATGTAAACTCTATTTATTTAAATAATGTTATATTTACAATGAATAAATATTCTATGCAATAACAATATTAAAAATGAACAATGAACAAAAATGAACAATGCCATCGCTCAGCCGGTTGGCAAGCTAGAATCAAAACTGTTAGCATTTAAACAAGGAATTTCAGTAACCTTTTTAGACATGCTTTAGATTAACAGCAATTGTATTCTTTTTTGGGATATTTTAGCATGACCAGGCCTGACCCTTTAGTTTGTCCTAAAAGAAACGCAAAAACAAGCTAAAAAACATTCAATTAAATGAAAAGAACTCACCTTTAATCTGTCAGCTGTCACCTCGATGTCATTAACCCAAGTCATAACCTCAAATGCCTTTTGCACACATTTTATATAGTGTTTTATGTAAATGTGACATTTACTGACTAAAAACATTGAAACATTTGTAAAATACTATTTATTGGTAGAATTTATGTATAATGTCATATTTCCTAAATAACTCTTTTAGCACAACAAAGAAGTAGCTCCAATTTTGCAGAAGTCATTTTAAAGGATTTGTTTTTAATTAAGAAAAAAACATCTGAGACCTTAATAAATGACATATTCCTTTGCAGAACAACTCACAGAAATCAATTATCTAATCAGTTTTAAATATTTAATAAATATTAATAAGGTTTTATTTACTGTAAAAAGTCCGAGACCGTTGTTACAACCAGGCACACCAGGTAGGCTAAACCAGGCACACCAGTAGGCTAAAGCAACACACTAGCAATTGCCAATTTCGAGGCCAATAGTTTGTGACAACTATTACTGTATAAATGATTATGTAACGAATTAAAAGTCGGATTGATTACATTAACTTTAACTAAACCATCTTTAACAGCAGAAACGGATTCAAGCACACAATACCTTTAAACTGCAACTGGATAAAAATACCTTTTATAGTATTTATAGACACGCGTACTGTAAATTCCTAGTTGCACATGCGCAGGTTATTATAGCCTGCAGAAAAAAATATCTACAAGTACTGTTGTAACTATATATAAATTATTGGGGGTATAGCAAAAGGCTGCATGGCTTCAAATCATTTCGCTTAATTAAAACTTTTGTTACAGATCGTTTGAAAATAAGCAGAAATAAACTAGTCCATGAACGACTTGTTGCGTAGGTTATAAAAGCCAACAGATAAAATAGTCTACAAATACTGTTGTAACTACAGAAATGATTGGGTTTATAGCAAAATCAAATAGCAAAAGCTTGCTAGCAAGGTTAGCTAATTCTAGTACGTTTTGCACTACGAAAGTAACAGAGATCTCTGCTAACTTACCTACTCCGTCTTCTGACTTCAGAACCATCATATACCGTAAGATACAATTCCTCTCAATTATTGAATATATCCCTTATAACTTAGCGCTTAATAGACCGGTGATGAATATAAATAAAATGTAACGAAAACTTTCAACAATATTATGAAAATGTAACAGCTGTGATCTTGTGCGTCCCATGCATTCGAGTGTGGGCGTGATTTGGAACACTTGTCAGTACAGAGCAGCCAATCCAAAGCTGTTCTCTGTTTGATTAATGCTTCTGGCTCTGTCGCTATTAACACTATCAATTAAAATATTCTAATCAACACGTTTTCTATCCAGGAATAGGCACTAATTGGGTATAATGCTCTTGTAGCACATTGTTCAATGTTGAATTTATAATCAAATTCACCAATTATCATGTTCTAAATGATGGCACAGAGGTGTTATATCCTGTAGTTGGGATTCAGGCCATGGATTTTGTCATAATCTTGTCATAATCTCAAATGGACATTGACTTTTGTCTGGTTGTTATTTCAGAACGCAATTGTGCTGGTATTTCTGAAATTAATTAGGTCTTTGCTTCAAACTGCTTGAACGACACGTTATTGTCTCTTATCACTGAGGCCTCTCAGGGGTGTATGCTCAGCCCTCTGCTTTATTTCCTGTTTACTCACAATGGCCTGCCTCTGCACAACTCCAACTTTATACCTAAACAAAGTTTGTGGATGACTCCATTGTTGAAGACGTTATACCTAAATTGTTTCACTATTTTGCCTGCACTCTTTCAGAGACTGAAGAACCCCTCCCCATCTATACTGTATCTTTATAACCAATTATGTTACAGATGTTTTGCCAATTAACCTATTTAGTTATGAGATGTTCATCCAGGTTCATATATTAGCATTACACAACATTTCCAGTCTTTTGTTGCCCCTGTCTTAATTTTTTTCCTGCAGTAATTAGTATTAGTATTATTATTATAGATGTATAAACTACACACTTTCCCACGCCACAAAAAAATTATTTTAGTTAATACAGTGAACATCATTTTACAAGGCAACCCTGACGCGAAATTGTAAAGTGCGCCAAATGCAGATTTGGTGGTAGAATAGAGTTAGGCCACCGAAAACGTCCAGCATGTGAAACCCTATAGACCCTTGCATAGATGAGAAGCATTAGATACGAGCACATTATGTAGCAGGGCTGTGATCAAAGCTTGAATGCCGTTGTCTAGAGAGGACGGGGTAAAGACGCGTGCACCTGCTCCATTTCCTACTGCTCAATCGTCTTTTTCTCCGTACTCCTTTAGCTGCTTGTGCACCCAGGGCATCCTGAATATGGGCCTGAAGTCCTGCCAGTTGGGACAGGGCAGGGTTCGTGTTGAGCACATTGAAGAAGAGCCCGCTGTCGTCAGGTCTTCAGTCACAATCTCAGATTCTTGGCTTGACCATATCTACAAGATTGCGCGCTCTTCCCGCCCTTTCAAATAGCTTTTGTTCTATTGCTTCCTTCCCAAGTGTAGTGGTGACTTTTCGGTGGAAGACAATGTCCGTTATGCGTAGGATGTTCTCCTCTGTCACATTTTCCACAATCTGCATCCTTGCCCTTCTCAATATTTGGCCTACCCGGAAAAGAGAAAAGTGTGGTTATTACACACCAAAGGACTGCGGACAGATATCCACAGTCCTTGGTGGACGTTATCAGATGGCGAATCTCATGTAGTTTGCTGTAAGGTCGAAAACCTATGCGTTGTAAGATCTGCCATGTAGATCAGGTTTGATTTGTTGGATCTCTTTGCTATAGCATTTTAAACCAAGTTGAAATCCTCAAAGAGAGCTTTCATTTCAGTGCCATGAATGATCATGTTTGTTGTTGTGTTTGTTTGACACCGCGTGACGCAGAAATAACCAAAATAAAGGTGCGGTAAAATGAAAACCCTGTAGCAGTGACAGGATCAGTCGCCGTGGTATCAAGCGAGAATTTTTGTACTACCATTCCGCATGTTTTTAATTTATTAAAATGTTGATGTTGCATAACACTCACCATGTACTGTACTTAAAGAGTAATGCTTACCTGCCATATTCATTGGAAATGTCTAATTTCAGCTCCCAAGAAAACAAAAGTGAAAGTATACAAAGTTGCTGCTTACGTCAAAGTGGGTATGAAAAACAAAACCTGTGCAAACTTGACAATGGCATTGATGCCCTTGACTGGTCCTCAGACCTGAATCCCTTTAAGAACCTCTAGGACATTATGTATGGGTGTATCTGACACCGCCAAGTAACACCACGGACTGTCCAAGAGCTCACTGATGCCCTGATCCAGGTCTGGGAGGAGATCCCTCAGGACACCATCCACCGTCTTATCAGTAGCATGCCCAGACGTTGTTGAGAGTGCATACAGGCATGTGGGGGTCATACATACTACTGAGTCACATTATAAGTTGCGTGATAATATTCACACATTGAAACAGCCTGTGATTTCAATTGTTTACTTAGATTTTTGTTGTGAATTCAGCCCTCAATTGATTGGTGATTGTTGTTACATCATTTTGTTCCCCACAAATTACACAATGTATAGTAAAGATTTTGATCTTTAATATATTTCCTTCATCGGGTCCCAATGAGGAGTTGCCGTAATCGTTTTTTGCAGTAGCAGTTGTATTACCTTGGTAATTAGCAGGTCACAAAGGAAATTATTGTGTAATATTGTGTAAATATATCAGTGCCGTAACATCAATTGTCACTTTAACTTAGGACTTTAACAATTGCAGTTTGTTCCTAGAAATTCCTAAAAACTTGTAAGAACGAACAGTAAACTTCTTTAATGTGACCAAGTGTTTCAGTTTGGCAAACATTTTATCCCAGCGTAGCGACACGTACAAAATGACTGTCAACTGTGGAGCCACCCAGTGCCGCACGGCTCAGCCTAGCTCGCTTTTGCGTTGCTCACAAGTGTAAAAATAGTATGTTGAAGTTGTTCTTAAATAGAAGCAACAAACACAGAGAAGAGAGAACAGTTAACAGGATAGGAGGAGAGGTATTTAGCAGCTGACCACATTTTTCCATCCATCCATTGTGAATGGGGTATTGACCTAAATGGCAGAATGGAACCAAATCAGAAGAGAGGAAGAAAGACAGGAGGAGAAGTAGAGGAGAAGGAATTTACTGGACCAAGAGGGGCAGTATTGGTATTTATTAACTAATAAAAGCGGAAGAAAATCACGACTCTAGAGGCTGAAGACATGTCAGTCCACTCATCTCACACACACAAATTCTCCTTTGATCTGGACATGTCGTCCTTCCACACGCACCTGCACATACACACACACACACCGACACACACTTTTGTTTTTCAATCCTTGTGTGAGATTTAACCATAATCTAACCCTTTCCCTAACCATAGTCTAACCTTTCTCCTAACCATAATCTCAAATCTTCCCATAACCATAACCTAACGGCAAACCCAAAACCTGACCCTTAATGCCTTAACAAAGAAAAACGTTTCCATGACTAGGACTTCCGAGTTAGGACCTCAGGTCCACATTTATTGTCCAGATCTGTATCTGACACACACACACAGGAAAATCAACTATTTCCGTAGTTGATTTGATAATTCATCTCATGGATCAGATGCATTCAGTCATCAATAATAACACCAGTAGCATAATAACATTGTATCACATAGCATATTAATCTTTTCTGGTCAGGTGGAGATAAGTTGCTATTATGGGTTATCATCAATAAACAGTGGTGAGAGGTGACCTACCTTTAGTCGCTGCCGGTCTGCCTGTTGGACAAAGAAATGCCTGAAAACTGGAGGCACACAGCTCACTAATTGTCCCCATGCTTAGTTTGTGTGTGTTTTGTGAGTGTGTTGAGTTGAACTAGGGATCAAAGTTGTGTCCTAAAGGCGTCTCCACTTCTCTGTCCCTCACTCGCGTGTCTCCGTTCGTCTCTCACGACAGACCCCCTCCACGCACGTATTATAAGTCCCACCTTTGAGGCACCATCACTGGGTACAAGTCACGATGCCCTCCCGGAATGAGCCAACCCTCCAGTGCCCTCAGCCTTGCTCTGTCACACACTGACTCCCTTGGGTTGGCTCCTTGCCTTCACATTCCCTGCTCTTCCTCACCTCTTCCTCATCACTCTCATTCAATCACTTGACATCCCTCGTCTATCTTTTTATTGGCTGCCTACTAACTATCTCGAGCCCCCCCCCCCCCCCCCCCCCCCCCCCCCCCC
>JACXGK010001505.1:26153-41823 GCA_016801125.1 Novumbra hubbsi | reverse complement strand
ACACAGTCACACACTATGGTTGCGGCACAGACAGACGCTTGACACAGTGCAGAAGGACAGAAGGCACAAATCTGTCGATCTCCCGCCAGCCTTGTTGCCGTCCCAACAACATCACCTTTAATGATTGGTTTACTTTTCACAAATGTTTTCCTCCCTCCATTGTTCTTCAATCCTTGACTCAGTCCTTCATTACATTTTCTCTCCCATCATTTGTCCTCTCAGTTATTCTCTCCTGCTTTCCACTTTTCTCTGTATTCCCTATTCTCATCTCATTCTCTAATGTCATTTCCTCTCTCTCTCTGTTTTCTTCTCCCCTTCTATCGTGTCCTAAAATATTCTAATTAGTTCTGTACTCTTCGGTTCCTCTGGGACTGCGCCCTTTCTCCGTCACCTTCTCCGTCACCCCTCCACCAACCTTGACTGCCCCTGACCTCAACCATCTCTTCGGGCTTAAGGGTCTTGGTTTCACCTCTAGAGGCGTGTTCTGATATGGAGTCGTTTGAAATAGAGAGGAAAGGTTTGAAGGACACCATCGCTTGACTAAAGCCTGCTGATAGGCTAATGTCACAGGTGTGACTAATTGCTCTCGTCACCCAGGAGCTTTTGAGTTCATTTGCAGGAAGACATGTAGCCGGTGACATGGCGGATCTTTTTGTCCAGAGCAACGTGTCACACGTGTTCTGATGAGAGCACAAGGCAGAGTTTGTGCCCCATTTTGACAAATTACACACTTTTATTTTCTATTGCCTGTCAAATCTAGGTACGTGTATGTGTGTGTGCGCGTGCCTGTGTGTGTGCAAAGGGAACAAGTTCTTAGAGTCATACGGTTCTGGTGACGTAAACCAGGGAATGTATTGGGGTCATTACAGCAGACTTGGGCTGTGTGTGGTGGAGCTGGTGACATTGCGACGATAAATCAAATGTTAAAGCTAAAAGCCAGACAAAACCATTTCTGCCACTGCAAGAACTAATCCTGATAATAACTTTTTGTTTGATGCATAAACTGATTTGTCTAGGTATAGAGGTCATCAGGAGTTGTTAAATGATGAGCTCTTAGTGACATTATATGCATGTGTGTCTTGGGAAACACACAGCACTAAATAACAAGAAGAACTTAAATGATCCACTCGCCAGTTGAATAACCTGACTGTTCAGTAGTCATTTTACGTTGTTGCCAGCAGTTAGAGTTAAAACTCAAACGCAAAAATGTAAAACCACCATAGGCAAAATATTTTTCATCCTGAATAATCGCTGGGTCTTTTTAATTATTCACAGGGGATCGCTATTATGTTATTATACTTCGCGATAAAACCCCACAGTTGTCAGGTCTGTTTTAACGGTCTTTTTGTCCTGCACACTGTCCTCTCTGCCACACAGCGGTGCTGTTGCTCAACGTCAATTATAAAACATCGCATTTTCTTAACTTTCATACAATTAAGTCACTTTTAAAACATGGAATTATATTCCACCATGGACTGAGCAGATCAATATGATGTTTTTATGTGTGATAATTTGTAGTGAGCAGGACTATCATAGGACCACATCCATCTTAAGGATCCCATAAGACAGTTCCAAATCATAAAAGTCGTCCACATCCTCAATTATTTTTTGGGGTGTGTTCGTCAGGCCTAGTATCGTTGCCCAAGAGGCAATGTTTAGGGTGAAACCTACAGTTCAGGATAGTATTTCATGTTTAGGCATCATGGGTTATGTGTTGGGCAAGATGTTGAGGTTTTGCTCTTCCTCACAAGTATAGAAAAAACAACATATGCTGTCAGTTTCACAACAGGTCTTTAATTGCCACACATCTCTGGACACAGTTATCTGTGCAATATCTGTCAGTAGCGTTTGTCTTTCCTCACCCATTACCAACTCCAGGAAGAAGAGTTGATCAACAGTGTCGCAGCATGACGAGGAACATTGTCTGAACTGAAGATGGCCTTGACTCACCCACCCTAGAGCACACGCAGGCACGCTTACAATAATTGTGATGGTTATTTGTCTGACGCTGACAGTTTGTGTTTAATGGACTGTGATCAGCCGTCTTGTTTTTTGAGTCATTTTAAAGCAACCGGAGTGCAGAGAGATGACAAAACCATGGGTTCTGAGCACCAACTAAATATTCTCAGCACAGTTTCCCAGTTGAGTTGATCGCCGCTACCCTTTAACGGCACGCTTCCATCCCTCATCATCTCTCCCTCACGCCGAAACAAACACACAAACTGACAAGCATGCTTAAAACATGCCATGCACAGACAAACATCCACTACACAAACAGCAACATTGGTTTGTGTTTGGAAGCTATTTACGTGAGCAGGATTTTCATAGGACCACATCCATCTTAAGGATCCTATAGGACGGTTCCAAGTCATAGAATCGTTATTGTTTGGGGTCTGTTTGTCAGGCCTAGTGTAGTTGCCCAAGAGGCAAGGTTCACGGTGAAACCTACAGTTTCGGATAGTATTTTATGTTTAGGCATAATGGGTTAGGTCTATGTCAAGATGTTAAGGTTTTTCTCGTCCCCACATGGATATAGAAGTAGACAGCTGTTGTTAAGAATTTATTTGGAACAATTTATTTGGGGATAATTGCTCAAGCCCGGGATTCTGTGTGTATGAGAGCTAAATACAGAGAGATATGGTAAGAAAACCTAGGTTCTTCTTTGCAGGTGGGGACGGTGGGCTTTGACCCCCACTGTAGCCTGTCCTTGACCTCTAACCTCTTGACAATGGTCGCTTGTATGAGGACACCACTGGAAGTGACACACAAGACAGAGATGAGATTAGAGTTAAGAAATTTAAATGTGCGTCACTGTCACCATAGAAGCAGCAAATAAGGGTCAGTAGGTCAAGCAATCCAGATACAATTATATTATCTGTTCTACTTTCTTCACTTGCCAATTATTAAAATGCAGAATAAAGGGCATCTAGTTAGCTAGGTCGTTTCTTAAAATCAGGAGTACCAGAAAAAAACACAAATTAGGCGTCTTTTGAAGTTTAAGATCAATTCAAAAATCAGGGCTGTCCGTGCTTTAAAGAAATAAAATGTTCCTCTACAAATAAATTAAGGTACTTCTGGTGCAGCTGTCCTGATGTCATCTTCTAGCTGTCAGTACCTGGTTGTTTCACGCCAGCTCAGCATGTATTTTGAACAGTAAATAGAATTTATAAAATGTTGGTGAAATTCAAATTCTAGTTTTTAAAAGTTGAAATCTTGAAATTCATGAAAATCTGTATAAAATGTGTGAAATAAAATGGAATTCTAAATCATTATTGACAGGTATTTAATTCGTGTCCTGAGTGTTGGGTTGATTGCTGACCCCTTTTGGGGTTTCCATGGTGACATTGGCACACATGTTTTTCTGTAATACAGAACTTTTTCGTCTGACTAATAACAGGGCTGTCCCCATAGATGCAGCTATTGTCATAAATGTCCTTAAAACATATGCTGATGTCAAGGTCAACTGTCGGTCGAAAAATCCCATCTCCGATGAACAACAGTCGAAGTGTACGGTTGTGGAGGATGTTTTTGTACTGAACGTGGCCCGCGGCTCGAGCGCCTCCCACTGGACGAATCGTTAGAGAGGGAGGAGCCCAACTTGCATAAAAGCAGCCGGATCCCGGAGAAGCGCACGAAAAAAAAAGAAAAGAGCAATATATTGCTATGAACAGTCACACTCTTGGACAGAGAAACATCGTTTTCTTAACGACTTTCTAGAGCGGGATTTTTCTCTTTTTTTATTCTTTGGTCTTATCAACTGCCCAGGGCACAGGACTTGCAGTCTCCTTCGGTTATTACAGCTGTATTGTTATTGTCATAGGTTAAGGTAAACGCAGCATCCGGAGCAACACACTTATTGTGGTTCCGATAACACATAGACTACGCACATACCAACACCTACAGTCCGCTCAGTGGATTTTATTTCCGTCCTGAGGATAAGATACTACTTCACAGCGAGAGCAATGTTGTCAATTAAAGGAGTCCTCTACACGCTGACGGTGCTGATTCTGTGGCGGGCAGGACAGGTCGTGGACGCCTGCAGCTGTGCCCCGGTGCACCCGCAACAGGCGTTCTGTAACGCGGACATAGGTGAGTGTCGACAGACAGGCTACGCCCTCACGTGCACCATTGCCACCTTCTGGATGTTGTTGTTATGGTTCCTGTCGTCGTCCTCAATGGCAGGCAGGATGTTGGTCACTTCTGCATTCTTTCAGGCCTGAGACGACAGCTAGTGACGTGTGGTTTATGTGTTCAGTAAACGGGGTACCGTTTTTGTACACAATCAATAATGTATGTATATATTTTACACTGTCGCTAGTTCCTGTTGAGTAATGAGAATTTGCCGACCAACGTTTAACTCCTCTAACGTAAACAGGAAACGTGTAACAGCACTGGCTCATATAAGGATTAGTAACTCTATACCGAAGACTCGGGGTGTTCTCATTCATTTGATTCTAATAATGTTTTGCAACTGAAAGAATAGTTTCTTGTGTACAAATGAAGTCATTTCCATGTTTTACGTTATAAAAAAAAAAAAAGATATAATACAATATAATCTTAAGCAGAATCGCTGGCATGAACACCTACTGGGGGGGCAAAACGTCCACCTGACAATGCTGCAGTCATGATGGGACTGTGTGGGACCATAACAGAGAGGTCACAGCTTACACACACTCGCACACCTCTATGAGTTAACGCAGGCGCTGCGGGGCTAGTACTGTCGCCTAGCTTGTGGACGTGGCACAGCATAGAGACAGGAAGAGAAAATGAAGGACAGAGAGGGGGAGAGCACAGCATAAACTAAGATGGAGTAAAGCGGAATAGAATACATTCTGCTCTACGATCCTTGAATCAGGTGTCTCTCACTCCCCCCCCCCTTCTTGCTTCTATCTCTCTTTATATTCTCTCTTTCCATCCTCCCATCCTCTCTCCTTCCTCTGAGGGGTGTAGCTGTGGAATGACAGGAATGTTTCTGGGGTTTTCCTGCTCCATTCTGCCCTAATGCGGAGCGTTAGCGACACACACACACACACCACTTCAAAGAGACATGGGTGCACACAAGACTACACAGACAGAATGTACAGCAGACACACACACACACCCGGATCTGCCAGTCAGACGCAGACTAAAGGTTACCGTAAGGTATTAAGAGGTCCAGAGATAGGAATGATGTGAACACCATCAGACTGCTGAACAACTGACCTGTCTGACCACCAGCACAGACCCTGGGTCTGGGCACCCGGGCTTTCACCAGCAATCCTGGGCTTACTGAGAACGCATATCCCTGGGGCCCCCTTACTATTATGGATAACATTGACCTTCAGGGGGCCTTTGCCACACCATGGGCCCTGTGAATCACACCCAGCATTCCCCCGAGTTAGCTAGGGCCCTGCTAGGCCCCCATGCAGTCTCAGCCAAGCCAGCTGGAAATATTCCGGTGTATATGACAATGCATTTCACCACTAGAAACACTGGTCAGATAACAAAACTGTTCCCGGTACCAGTCAACTTAAACTCCAGGGAGGGGAATATGGATGTCTCCATCTGCCCATGTCTCATGTGACTCGGACGTCACACTTGTGAATTTAGCAAGGTCTAGCCCCTCACAATGACTTAAGTAAATGTCATAAAATTCATTGTCTAGGGCCCTTTTCTCCCAAAGAACACTAGGCCTGCCACGACTGTTCCTTCATTTTTCATTTTGGGGTGTACACCTAACACGCAACTACTCTTGCATCATGTGATCAATCTGTACACAAGCACGCGGGGTGGGGGGGGGTGTCTTCTCAGACAGACACAATTCAGAATTCTTGCCAATTCAGGAAGAGCCAATAAACAAGTTGTACTCACTGCTAGCCTGAGCTGAGGTTGCTGTCAGCCGTATGTATTATTCCCAAAGTGATTTGCGCTCATTAGCCTCTGGGACTGAATGAGGTCAGGAAACGAGAGGGAAAAACTCCATGGAATGCAGGGCGGAGAAACAGCCAGGTGGAGCTGCTCGGGGTGTGTGTGTGATTAGTGTTTCCATCAGCCTCCGTCAGCTCACGATATATGATTTTGGGTAGTGGTTACGTGTGCAGAAAAGCATGCCCATGTTGGGGGGAGGGGGGGATTATGGTTGTTTAGGAGCAGAGGACCTTCTTTGCATCTGTTCCAAACCATAAAGAGGATCTATGGGGGTAGTACAATGGCCCTCACCACTATGCAGGGTTTGCTCTCCTGGGACTTTTACTTTACTGTGTATTGCTCATATTTTCCATTGCCGTCCCATAACTAAAGCATGATGTCGTTTTGGGAGGCCTGAAACACACACCCCAGAATCTCCAGCTAGTTCTAGCTCATACTCTCACATACTGTGTACCCCCTATCTTATATTCAGTGTCACAACATTTTGTTTTCTTCACTTCACTTCGCTCCGTGTCTGTCCTCTGGCTGCATCACTCCCTTGGTTCTGTCATTTAAGAGCACACACACGTTCTGAAAAATCCCATTGTGAAAGGCTGGAAAAGTGCTAGCAACTAGTTGACATCCTGGAACAGTGTAAACAAGACTGTTTGGACCCACTTTGTTGTGGGTTGTGTTGGGGTGTATTACTGTGAAGTATGAACCTTAGGCTGCAGTATAAAGGTTGTTCAGACTGCCTGGACTGCATATGCAGGTGGTTAACTAGCTGTGCTGTGTTTGTGGTAGAACAAAGACTTTAAACAGAAGCACTGTTTTTTTGTTGTTGTCTGAGAACATTCCCTGAATATCTCTCACTGTCTCTCTTTCTTTCTTTCTGTCTCTCTCTCTCGGTCTCTCTCTCTTTGCCTTTCTGCACAGTGATCCGAGCTAAGGTGGTGGGGGAGAAAGAGGTGGATACTGGGAATGATATCTATGGGAACCCCATCAAGAGGATCCAATATGATGTGAAACAGATCAAGGTGCCAATAAATTCAGGCCCATTCAGGTCCTCTGACCTCTGAACCATCATGACCCCTAACACCGGACCTGTGATTGTTCCCTAGATGTTTAAGGGTCCCGACCAGGACATCGAGACCATCTTCACTGCGCCGGTCTCCGCTGTGTGTGGCGTCACATTGGACCCCAGCGGCAAGAAGGAGTATCTGATCTCAGGTGAGCCCGGCCCGACCCGACGGATGGCCTCACGTGGTCCGCTGAGAGCCAGCAGGAGTCTGGCCCCAGAACTGTTTGCGTGAGGTTGTGGAGTTTGGCGAGACCACTTGAGGATCGCTGGCACCCGGCTGCGCCCGGAGGTGCTGAGTGAGCACAACCAGTGCAGACAGGATCGACACCGACGAGACACAGAGGGGCATTAGATCATGCATGCTCTGGTTTCCACACACACACACACACAGCCTAATTACAGGGAACACCAGACCAGGAACTGCTGAGGCTAATGTTTCCTTCTTAGGGATCCTTTAGGACTCCGGACAGACCTCAGCATGGTGAATCAGTTTGTGTTAGGTAGCCTTTTATCGACTCCCCACCTCTCCTCACCCCTCACCTTACCCCCCCCCTTTTTTCCTACTGCCCCCACCCAAAGAGGTCCTATTACTCTTTCAGTGACACGTTAAATCACAGTTTTGTTTCATTTCACTGGCACAGTTCAGTTTTTGCTGTTTTAAAGAAAATCTTGTCCGTCCGTCCCGCCCCCGCTGTTTTAACACCCTATCTTTTTCTCTCCGTCTCTCTGTGTTGCCCCCTGCAGGCAAGGCGGAGGCAGGTGGAAAGATGCACGTGACCCTGTGTGATTACATCACCCCCTGGGAGTCCATGAGCGCCACGCAGAAGAAGAGTATGACTCAGCGCTATCAGATGGGCTGCGAATGCAAGGTAGCCTGGGAGGGCGGTGGCCGGACCGGGTTGGAGGGGCAGCTTGGGAGGGCGGTGGCCGGACCGGATTGGAGGGGCAGACTGGGAGGGCGGTGGCTGGACCGGATTGGAGGGGCAGCTTGGGAGGGCGGTGGCCGGACCGGATTGGAGGGGCAGACTGGGAGGGCGGTGGCCAGACCGGGTTAGAGGGGCAGCCTGGGAGGGCGGTGGCCGGACCGGGTTGGAGGGGCAGCCTGGGAGGGCGGTGGTCGGACCGGGTTGGAGGGGCAGGGAGGAACCCAGCCCTGTGACATCACTTAACATACGTGTGTGTGTGCTTACAGATTGTGCGCTGTCCCTCCCTGCCCTGTGCCATCTCCGCTCCCGAGGAGTGTCTCTGGACAGACCTGATGATGGAGAAGCAAGTGTATGGCAGCCAAGCCAATGAATACGCCTGTGTCAAGAGGGGCGACGGCTCCTGTTCCTGGTACCGTGGCGTGGCCCCGCCCAAGAAGGAGTTCTTGGACATCGAGGACCCCTAGTCATTTCCTGCCACTGCCAACTTACAGCTGTCCACAGCACAGCCCGAAAAAGAGATAATTTTGAAACGTTTCGTGAAATAATAGGGGAAAACATTAATTCTGTATGTTAGGGCAAGATGAATATGATACACATAAAACACATACAACTGATGGGTTTGAGAGCAATTCGTATTAGTTACACAAAAAACTAAAATGTTGGCCACTACTCCTTCTTGTGTTGGAAGATCTAAATAGACGTAATGGCTGTGTTTGAGAGGATCCAAACCGCAATGTATCATGGGTACATTCTGACTGATCTCCAAATAATAGTTAGTCATTGTTTATGATACCTGTTGATATGTAGTTGTTTTGATCCTCCCAAACACGGCCAATATGTTGCATGGTGGATCGCTTACACCACAAGTTCCTTCCGGTCCACAAGCATATGGTTCGAGGCTAGGGAAAGGCGCTAGACCGGTGCTCAGGATTGTTAGGGATTTAGGGTCACAAGACACAGACTGGTCGACTGATGATAATGTCACATTCCCCTGAGGCTGGCGTCAGGAGGACTGATCCTTTAAACTACGGCCGGGTCCCAAATGGCACCCAATTCTTTATGTAGTGTACTACTATAACAAGCGCCTAGGCCCCAAGTAGTGTGCACTGTAACAAATTGGGTTCCATTTGGGACAGGGTCCTTATTGATAAAGGTGGTGCACTTGATTTAGCTCCCTGGTGTGTGTGTTGGGCAGAGAATTCATCTTTGGACTTGTGGAATGGTTGCCAAAGGGGGAAAGTGTCAGGATGTAGGAGCTATATCAAGTGTACGTCTAGCCCTCTCAAACTACCCAGGTTTGAACGACCCTGTATCTCTCCAATGATGTTTGGGCATTTTGTGTTTCATCATTCAATGTTCTAATCCAAAGTCATGTTCCAGGTTTCCTTTTTAATTTTATTTGTATTTAGTCAACTGCTACATGATGATGCTTCTCTTAACCATGTTGTTAGGACCAATCAGATTGATGGTGAGGCTGGACTTCCCAGATTGTTCTAATTGACATTTGATGAGAAGAAGAGTTTAGTTTGTATAAATGGTTGTATTCATTTTGTCTGGATAACCAAAGTGTCCTAGTCAGACAGAGAAGAACCCTCTAGAATGTCTCACTGGACCTGTCTATGAAGTGTATGATGAAGATAGTGTTGTGGTATCACTTATTACCCCGTCACCCATTTGTCTCCACTGACCCCCCCCCCCCCAGACAACTGTACATGTCCTATACATTTATAATTATGGCTATTTACATTATAAGGACTAGGTTTGCACTTTCATCCAAATTCCATTCAACAAAACCATGTGTTTCCCTGTTTTTATAATCATACCCGAGGCAGGCAGTATGTTTCTGTTCCAAATGGCACCCTATTTTATGAAGTGCACTGTATGGGCCCTGGTCAAAATGAGTGCTCTACTTAGGGAATATTGTGCCTTATGGGAGCCATCTGGGCCACGTTCCAGGTTGTCTTAGCGGCAGTGAGGCGCGCGATGCAGGTGATCTGATTTTACAATGCCTGGAACAGAATTTAAGTTATCAGGAAACCACATCAATATGGTATAGCATTTTCTGAGGTCTTGAGGTGAACACAGTCCTCCCATCTCAGTTTGCTACATAATATCAAATGGATTTAAATTACCATGGTGTCTCTGAAGCATAATTTAAAAGTTTACATTTGTATTACTTTTTGTTCCACAGTTTGTTTTGCTATCAAGTCTGTTTATCTTTTTAAAAGAAAGATTTACTAAAAGTTATCGCAGTAGCACGTTAAAGAATGACTCTTAGCCCACTAAGGTATCCCCAATAAAGGGACGTCCTTATTATCTTCTACTTTACTGAATGCTTATGTATGTACATCTGTCAGGTTAGTAGGGTGGGGTTGATGGTGTGTGTGTGTGTGAGAAAATAGTGTGGTAGAGAGTAAGATGAAGAGGCAGATTGGCAAGACATCCAAACTATGCATGTGTTTAATGCTTTGTGTAAGCCACTTGTGGACATTCTGCAGATGGGAAAGAATATTCAACAGTATTATCAAATAAAACCAAACCTTTGAAAGAATAACCTTGTTGGTGTGTGTGTGGGTGAGTCTACCCCCTATAGAGAGAATGGAATACATTGCCTGATGGAAGTACAGGGAGAGCAAATTGGAATTGGACTGCTTTTGGGACATAATTGTTAGTTTGCTGTGGTTAGCAATTTAACCTTGTGAATTTTCCTGCATATTGGTAAAGCTATTTTAAATAAATCGGAAGGTTTAAATGGTGGTCCAGTGCTCTAAGCCAGAGGTTCTGAAACCTCTCTTGGAAACTCAAGATGTCTCAACTTTGTTTTAGCCCCAAACCAGCTCCCCCGAATCAACTAGCGCTAGGTCTGGAAAACATCGATTCCATTGAATGGCTGTGGTGCCCACGTGATGTCTAAGAAACACAGCTGTAACATAATGTATTTATTTGTATGTATACATCACTTTCCATAAACAATAGTGCTTAAAGAAGGTTTGAAGATTCAAACACAAATAAAACAATTTAGTACTTTATTTCTCAGCACTGTTAACCGCACCGTTAATTTCATAGCTTGGTGTGTATACAATCCCGAGTATTAACCGCACCCAAATACAAACCGCAATTGCCCGGAGAATTATGACTCCTACATACACTGAACATTAATATTGACAATATGTCATAGGGCGCCACCAAAATTAAATAACTGAAGAATGAAATGTCTTTAAAAGCCCTGTGTCCCCAATTTTATCATATTGGCTACGTGAGTTTCTGAGTTACACCTAGTCAAGCGATCTTCTCTGAAAACGTTCGCCGATGAAAACGGGTTTAAATGTAAACTCTTGTATTAGGCGCACCCATGTGTACTCGTCTGTTAGCCTAACCCTTAACTGCCGTGGATATTTGATATTTACTCCTGGGGGAGCATCGCTGAACAGAAATATTTAAGTCGTGACATTTTATTAGATTTCGCTTTGGAGGGCAATTAAAAAGGTATGACACTGGGAAATTACTTTAACAATAATTGTTAGCAGTTAACGTGATAAAACTGCCATAAACAAATATAGTTTTCAATCTGTAATTTGTTAACAAAGGCTGATTGCTGTATGTAAGTTCAGAAGACATTAACGATTTAACTAGTGTCCCTAAATACACAAGTGTTATGTTTCATCTATAGGCCTACTATAAACTAGCACGGGCATCAATGGATCATTCATTTATATATATTTCTTCATGGGATGTAGAGAAATTGGTGAAGAAAACCAATCCCCATTGCATCACAACTGCCCAAATTATTTTGCATCAGCTTTAGCACCAGGGCTTGATTTCGGTACCTTTCATGGAAATAAGAAATAGAACAGCATGTAGCATTCATCTTAAGTGGTTTTGGGGAATCTTGTTCTTGCAGTGGTCAACAATTTAACTTCACTTATATTAAGGCATATTGCGAATCATACTGCATAATAAACGTACAGCCCCGTTTCCAAAAACATTGTGACTCTGTGTAAAAATTAAAGGCAAACAGAATGCAATGATGTGAAAATCATTTAAACACTATATTCAATAGAAAATAGTACAAAAACAATATCAACGTCAACACAAATCAAATGTTGAAAGTGAGAAACGTTATTGTTTCTTGAGAAATATATGCCCACTTTGGATTTTATGACAATGCACGTCAAGCGGGAATCATAAGGCATATAATCAGAATCAATCAATTAGCAACATAGCCAGAAAAGTATGCCTGCCAAAATAAACTGTTTGTTACTTTAAAAGGCAGAAAGAAAGTACCCGTGAGCTCAGCAATGGCAAACAACCTCGTTGACCAAGGAAGAATCCTAATGCAGATGATTACTTTAAATGGTGAAGACCGATAAAAAAAACAAAGACAAAGACTACCGCATGCAGAACTTGTGAACGTTTTTTGACTGGTATATGTGATTTAAATTGAGCACAGCTTTCACATGCTAAAGACTGAGGGCAAAAAGGCACATAAACAAACAAACATGATCTGTTCATGTAAACTTCTCACGCACAGGAGAAACATACTTCGATAACCGGATTTTCAGCAGTTAAATGGAACAAAACATTATTAATTCAATTGCGTAACACCTAAACAATCAGACAGAAAAGACCTAACTACTTCCAATTTGCAACTGCGCAACTTTCGTGTGGAAATGTATATAGTGAATACTGTAAGCATTACGGGGCAAAAGATATATCTTCCAGGTACACACACAATGTTGACAGGTAAGATGTTATTTGTGCGCAGAAAACAAAAACTAAAAGCACACTGCATCAGTTGTATTATGAATGCGTACCGGGCTTGTTGCTTGAACCCTATATAGTGTTGACTGCTGCAGCTGTTATGTCTGTCTATAAGGAGACATTGCCTCCTAGTGGTACTTTTGTATCTGTTCAACATGCAGAAATTATTTTCTGAAGTAATTTTCTTTTTTGGGTAAATATGTGATTTTTTTCGATTACATTGTCATCTTAAATTGAAGGACTCTGTATGAAAAGGGCAGTTCATGATTAATGGGTGTAAATACCCTTAAGGCTGACAAGTATGCACTTCAACCTGCAAGTCTAGCCATTACACCTTCATGTCAGTGTCCAGGTTGTTCCCTGGTTTATGTAGCATCAGTGTGGGAGGAGGGGTGCTTTTGGTGGGTTACTGGTGGGGCTGGAAGAGCATCACATTTGACGGCAAAGAAAGGGCTGAAGTGATGCACTGTGCCATTAGGCTCAACATTTTAATTTGATCGGGGCTCCAATAGTCACTTAAGGACCTTTCTTAAGTGTAATTTTGGGCACTATATAGATGTTAAGTAATAGCGTGTCATTTGGGATCCACACAAAATGCATAAAGAGGCCCATCCAATGGTGGTTGAAATGTGTAATTGGAGGCTGTCAGACAATACAAATTGTAGCATCAC
The DNA here is from genome assembly GCA_016801125.1 of Novumbra hubbsi. Taxonomy (NCBI): domain Eukaryota; kingdom Metazoa; phylum Chordata; class Actinopteri; order Esociformes; family Umbridae; genus Novumbra; species Novumbra hubbsi. The sequence goes on along the minus strand of JACXGK010001505.1, from coordinate 28,498 downwards.
CGGAATCATACTCTGTTTGCAAAGGAACTTTGTGAGAAAGCGTCCCTAAACAATTCTCATGCATACAGTTCCAATCTTTCCAAAAATATCTCTCGTCCAATCACAGTTATTCGTAGAAAATCCAGATGAAGATAAACAATGATTACAAGTTGTTAATCCACAAGCTCTTCTACAATATTAAACATTGTCCTGATATGGATTCTGTTTAATATTAAACATTGTCCTGACGTGGACATTGTTTAATATTACACATGGTTCTGATGTGAATACTGTTTAATATTAAACATTGCCCTGACATACTGTTTGGCTAATTCAGTAAAAAAAAAGAGTGTCCCTGATTGGCCCGGCGATTAAGAAGGCAGGTGTGTGTATGTTCAGAGGCCCTTGTTAAAGTATACATATGACACTTTGTTCCCGTAGCGAGACACTATGGCCTCCCTTAGCTCTGGCTCCAGCTTAGACACGGCCATGGAGCTGAAAGACAGTGAGAGGAAAGGACAGTGACATTCTGGCACGGGGGACAGGCCAACACCAGCACTGCAGCAGCGGTACCCAGATCATGAACACGAGACGCCGCGGACCTGGGTGACGAACACACTAAACGCTGCCTTTCGGGCGAGCTACTTACCACTGCTGAGGGAACAGGGAGCAGGCAGCCGGCACCATAAAGACCAGGCTGAAAAACAGATATCGGATGGGGTTGGACGACAGTGCGCTTATTATTCATTTCCCCAGGGCCAGTCTGTGGTCCCGGGAAGAACATGACTCATATTCATGGGATAGTGAGCCATTTGGGACCCCCTGGACATTTTGGACGCACGCCCGATCTACTTACAATGCTCCCACCATCATGACTTGCAAAGGTCCGTGGAGGAAAGTGATCCTCTGTCAACAGAAAGCCGAAAGGGTGTGTCAACTCTCAAAACAGAAACTCGCCGCGACTCACAATCTGCTCGGTCTCGTGTTCAGTCAGGGACATTGAACAAAATGGGTGTTCAGTCGGCAGTACTGCATCTGTGAATGTTTGCTCAATAACACTCTAGCTGGTGCTTGGTCTGGTAGTAGCCCCACCTGCATAAACGTGTACTTCTCCAGCCTCTGCATGATGATGGGGAGAATGACTAGGAGAGAGAGGGGGGGGGGGGACAGTTGGAGACAAGAGGAATGATTCAAAGCCAAGAATAAAATGACCACACCAACACAACCAACCAAAAGTCCCCTTTCCTTTGTCTGCAGGGTAGGACTCACATTCTCCCACCCCTCCCTCCCTCCCTCCCAAACCCCTGACACATACTCATGCCCGGTGCTGCCATGGTAACCCGGGAAACGACCACCTGGGTGATGCCCTTCACCGCTGCTTTCTGCGAAAAGGCAGAGGGAGTCAGGACGGGGGGGGGAGTCAGGACGGGGGAGTCATGAGCCGTGTCGACACTCTACCGTCGAGCAGTCAGAAATAGGATGTTCAGGAGGACATTATCTGAAGAGTCCCAGCGCCGTTCACCTTGGAATGACCCAGTTGGTTGCCGTTCTCATCTGTTACAGCAATCCCATTCAGGAGCTCCCTGAGAAAACGGACAGAGTCAACAAGTTGTGCGTGCGGGGTGTTGATACACTTGTAGCGCCTCGAATTATGTAACTCACTGTTGCCTCATCATTGGGATGTTGACGCAGTTGGCCGACGCCACGGCCGCAAACGGGACCCAGCGTGCCACCAGGGGAGGGGCTTTCTGAAAGAATGGGCGGAGACAAGGCTAGAATTGAAAAGTGTAACCCTAGCACTACTCGACAGTTACATTTAGGCATGAAGGTTAAGTTAGGTTTAGGTTTTGGATTAGCTTTGGGGTTAGGGTCAGCTTTGGGGTTAGGGTTAGCTTTGGGGTTAGGGTTAGCTTTGGGGTTAGGGTTAGCTTTGGGGTTAGGGTTAGCTTTAGGGTTAGGGTTAGCTTTGGGGTTAGGGGATGGGCAGCATGAATTTCAGGTTTTGTTGTCCACAAAAGTGTAAGAGATTGAGTCCAAAAGGGTGTGTGTGCCAGTTTAACAATACTTGTGAGTAACAAAAATCCCTGCCAGGTTTGTAAAACAAGCAAACATGTGGTAAGGGGTTTTGGCATAAGGAAAGGGGAATAGGATTTTGAATGGAAATTACTTTTTTTTGGTTTCCCTTTAACATCAGTAAAATGTATAGTGTGTTGTTATATCAAACTGTACCTTCGTGTAGAGGTTGAGTCCCACAGCAGTAGCTAGAGCTGTGCTAGTTGCAGTTAAATAGGCTACTCCTATCTGACTGAAAAGAGAGACGGGAGAAATCAATAGAAGACATAGCTCTTGATATTCCTCTTGCGAAT